>JAKVIS010002741.1:0-21036 GCA_033119425.1 Bufotes viridis | reverse complement strand
AAATGAAGCAGAGGATGGGAGTGGTAGTGTCTCTGCCTGCAACAGTTCACAGTGGCAATCCTCACACCAATGCTCCATAGGGCCGGGCAGTGACTGGAGGCGCATCCGTTCTTCCCTCAGGGCACACCCTGTTGTTGGGAGGCTCCTGCCTGAGGATAGTTGGGTGCCCTTGGTGTTATGAGTGTTATGCGGGTGCAAGTCAAGAGATGCTTAGGTGCTGTGGCCGGCGAATGGTGCTGGAGTAAGTAACCAGGATAGTTGTAGAAAATAGGTAGGTCTCTCTTTACTAAAGTGCATAGTGGGAGTTGTAGTTTCAAACAATCTTCCCAAATAGTGTTATATGGAAATAAGCAAGGAAGGGGTTTGTAGTAATCCTTCCATCTATCTTTCCAAAGTCTCGCTCTGTCTGCAAAATCTAAGTCTGGCTCAATGGTTAGCACTGGTGCCTTGTAGCACTGGGGTCCTAGGTTCAAATCCAACCAAGGACAACATCTGCATGGAGTTTGTATGTTCTCCCCATGTTTGCATGGGTTTCCTATGGGTACCCTGGTTTCGTCCTACACCCCAAAGACATACTGATAGGGAACTTAGATTGTGAGCCCCATTGGGGACAGTGTGATGCGGAATATAGTAGCGCTATATAAGTGCATAAAAGAAATAAATAAAAGTTCTTGCAAAGTTGTTTGTAATTCCCAAGCAGAGGGGTTCAGGATTAAGATACAGCGGGCCAGGTGTGAAGGGTATATTAGCAATGTCCCTCTCACTTCAGTAAAGGCTCTAAACACAGAGAGATCGTTCCCTTATGTCTGTAGAGGCTCCGATCCTGGTTTTGGCTCACAATCACTGATGGAAAACACTGACGTGGGAATGAGGCTTTGAACAGAAATACCTTACTGACTGACTCCACCATCATTTTACAGCGGTGTGGTCTAAGCAATGCTCAGATTTCTTACAACAACTCCTGCTCGAATGACTCAGATTATCAAAAGCACCAATCCCAGCTCTTTAACCTTTTAGATGCTTGCAACAAGTGGTTTCAGAGCAAGGGGGCTACCTCTATCACTTACCTTAGATTGTAAGTGTAACACCTGTAGGTAGGGAAGACACAGACAGTGAGCCTTAACCTAGAACTCAGCTCGCTTTCCCTACCTACTTGCATTGCAAGCCCTAGGTAGCAAGGTTGCAACAGGTCGACAGTCCCTACACTACTAAGATGCAGAGACAGACAAACACCTAGAGACAAACAGCACAAAGACAGCGTAGTACGTAAGTGGGTCAGAACCAGGAGGACAACGCAGTAGAAAAACGAGAGACAGAGAGAGGTCAAAGGATAAGCCGAGGTGAGAAACACGAGCAATACAAATCAGCACAGGAACAAGAACCAGGAACCTAGCTAGTGAGCCCAAACAAGGGGTTTAAATAGAGCACCGAGTCCCTGGATCAGCACCTGATAGGCGCTCCATTAGTCAGAAATACTAGCACACAGAAATAGAGCAGCTGAGCAATCAATCCACTGCTAATCTCCTCCAGCACATGCCTGCTGCAGGAAGAAACAGAGCATTGCATCCTGTTGCTAAGGATACTGTTGAATCACCAGGGGCCCTGGCTCAGCAGCGCATCTCTCCTGGCATGGCCGTGCCGAGGCTGAGGATCGCGCTGGAGCTCGGACAGGTAAGTTTATGACAGTGCCAATGTCTTAACTACACCACTAATAAGTGGTGAAAGTAATTCACACGGGCGTCATGTTTGACGCCCGGATAAGAGGCGGGTGCGTTGCGGGAATATGCGCGATTTTTCCGCGCGGGTGCAAACGTTTGTAATGCGTTTTGCACGCGCGTGAGAAAAATCGCCATGTTTGGTACCCAGACCCGAAGCCGGACTTCATCACTGAAGTCCGGTTTCGGGTCTTCTGGAGAATTGATTATTTTCCCTTATAACATGGTTATAAGGGGAAATAATAGCATTCTTAATAAAGAATGCATTGTAAATGAGAGAGAAGGGTTAAAAATAACAAAAGTTAACTTACCTTAGCCACTTGATCGCGTAGTTGCGATCTGTCTTCTCTCTTCAAGCTTCAGCTAACAGCTAAAGGACTTGAGATGACGTCACATCACATGGTCCAATCACATGGTCCATCACCATGGTAAGATGGAGCATGTGATTGGACCATGTGATGTGACGTCATCACAGGTCCTTTAGTTCTTAGCTGATGCTGTGAAAGAGAGGACAGATCGCAACTATGCGGCTAAGGTAAGTTAACTTTTATTATTTTTAACCCCTTCCTCTTCATTTTACTAAGCATTCTTTATTAAGAATGCTATTATTTCCCCTTATAACCATGTTATATCCATTTAAAAATTATTTTCAATGAAAAAAAAAAACCCTTTTCACACATTTTATATTGCTGCATATTACTACAACTATACAAATATAAAAATACAAAGTCAAGTAACATCTAAGGCTACTTTCACATCTGTGTTTTCCTTTCCGGTATTGAGATCAGTTTTGTCCCCATTCAATGTCAATGAGGACATAACTGAACTGAATGGAACGGAGTCACCAGAATGCATTCCGTTCCATTGCGTTTCCATGACGCACACAAAAGTGCAGCAAGCAGCGTTTTTAAGTGCGTAATGGGATAGAGAGCAAGATGGATCCAGCCTGAAACACAATGTAAGTCAATAGTGCCGGATCCGGCACCTCGTGACTTACAATGGTTTAAGTGCCAAATCCGTCTTGGTCATTTTAGAGATAATACAATTGGATCCATTCATAACGGATGCAGCCAGTTGTATTATCCTAACAGGAGTGTTTTTGGTGCTCCATGATGGATCCAGCAAAAATGCAGATGTGAAAGTAGCCTAACATGGGATCTGTGTAAAAATTCTGCATGAAAGTATGCCGCTCAATAACTAAACAAAGCATGTAGTCAGGGGCGTAACTATAGGGGAAGCAGGGGAAGCGGCTGCTTTGGGGCCCTGACCCAGAAGGGGCCCATCCAAGAGGAGGAGAAGTACTAAAAGATTTTGTCAGGGCCCCTCAACATTATTACACAATGAAATAATATACAGTGGCAGTATAGACAGTGTAGAAAATGGATCGAACAGCTGCCGGGCCTGGTCTGAGAGAGCGATCTTTTCTAGCCACAGGAAAGGGGGCGGCCTGAAAGGAAGGGGTTGTGAAAAAATTACTGGGGGAGGGGGCCCCATTAAAAAATTTGCTGTGGGGCCCAGTAATTTCTAGTTACGCCACTGCATGTGGTTTTCTACCTCTTGTAGGCAACCCATGTCTACAAAAAGAGGTATAGAAAACATTTGCAGGTAGGAGGTAAACTCTTGTGAGGATCAGGGGTGGCATACAAAAGGTACGAAACCAGGGGCGTAACTATAGGGGAAGCAGGGGAAGCGGCTGCTTTGGGGCCCTGACCCAGAAGGGGCCCATCCAAGAGGAGGAAAGGTACTAAAAGACTTTGTCAGAGCCCTTCAACATTATTACACAATGAAATGATATACAGTGGCAGTATAGACAGTGTAGAAAACGGATGGAACAGCTGCCGGGCCTGGTCTGAGAGAGCGATCTTTACTAGCCACAGGAAAGGGGGCGGCATGAAAGGAAGGGGTTGTGAAGAAATTACTTGGGGAGGGGGCCCCATGCAAAAATTTCCTGTGGGACCCAGTCATTTCTAGTTACGCCACTGTACGAAACCATGGTTTATTATAATATTGAGTAACAGATTTTAATGCTGAATTTGAATATTCAGTGCCTTGAAAAAGTATTCATACTTCTTGAACTTTTCCACATTTTTTCACGTTACACCCACAAACTTAAATGTAGTTTATTGAGACTTTATGTGGAAGACCAACACTTAGTAGCATGGTATGTGTGAAGTGCAAAGAAAATGATACATGGTTTTTAACATTTTTAATAAATAAAAATCTGAAAAGTGTGGCGTGCATTTGTATTCCGCCCCCTGTAATGATACCCCTAAATAAAATCCAGTGTGGTCAATTGCTTTCAGAAGCCACCTAATTAGTAAATAGATTCCACCTGTGTGGAATGTGTTCTGTGAAGGCCTCAGAGGTTTGTTAGAGGACATTAGTGATGATACAGCATCATGAAAACCAAGGAGCATACCAGACGGGTCAGGGATGAAGTTCTGGAGAGAATGGAAGGCACACTCCAAACTTACCAAGACATTGCCATCCACCTATACTGACAGTCCAGGCGACGAAAGGATTAGTTTGAGAAGCAGCCAAGAGGCCCATGCAGGGGCGTAGCTAGAAATGACTGGGCCCCATAGCAAAAAAAAAATTTATGGGCCCCCCCCCTCCCGGATCTCCCACCCCCACATACCTATCAGACCTCCCACCCCTTCCAGAGCTCCCACCCAAACACCACAAATCCCCCCTTAAGTGTCATCCACAGATCCCCCCTTAATTGCCATCCACAGATCCCCCTTAAGTGTCATCCACAGATCCCCCCCCCTCAGAGTCATCCACAGATCTCCCTTTCAGTATCATCCACAGATCCCCCCCTCAGTGTCATCCACAGATCCCCCCCTCAGTGTCATCCAGATCCCCTCAGTGTCATCCACAGATCCCTCAGTGTCATCCACAGATCCCCCCTCAGTGTAATCCACAGATCCCCCTCAGTGTCATCCACAGATCCCCCTCAGTGTCATCCACAGATCCCCCTCAGTGTCATCCACAGATCCCCTCTCAGTGTCATCCACAGATCCCCCTCAGTGTCATCCACAGATCCCCACCTCAGTGTCATCCACAGATCCCCCTCAGTGTCATCCACAGATCCCCTCAGTGTCATCCACAGATCCCCCTCAGTGTCATCCACAGATCCCCCCTCAGTGTCATCCACAGATCCCCTCTCAGTGTCATCCACAGATCCCCCTCAGTGTCATCCACAGATCCCCACCCTCAGTGTCATCCACAGATCCCCCCTCAGTGTCATCCACAGATCCCTCCCCCTCAGTATCATCCACAGATCCCCCCTCAGTGTCATCCACAGATCCCCCTCAGTGTCATCCACAGATCTCCTCCCGCCGCCTGCTAGCTAATTTTATTCACTGCATTCACTTGCCTCTAGTGATAGAGAAGCGCCGTAATCTGACACAGGCGCCCTGGCAGAAGGCCAGGAAGACGGCGCATGCGCACTCGATGCCTCCGGGGCAATACAGGGCAATGCTGGAGGAAAACCTGTTAGGAGGCTGCAAAGGACTTGCAATTGGGTGGCAGAGGTTCACGCTCCAGCAGGATAACGACCCAAAACATGCAGCCAGAGCTGCAATGGAATGGTTTACATCAAAGCATATTCATGTGTTAGAATGGCCCAGTCACAGTCCAGACCTAAATTCTATAGAAAATCTAAGCGACAAGACTTGAAAAATTGCTGTTTACAGACGCTCCCCATCCAATCTGGACTGGAGCTTAGAGCTATTCCTAAAGAGAACATAGGCAACAATTTCAGTCTCTAGATGTGCAAAGCTGGTGGAGACATACCTCAAAAGACTTGCAGCTGTGTTTGAGAGAAAGGTGGTCCTACAAAGTACTGACTCTGGGGGGCTAACTACAAATGCACGTCACACTTTATTAAAGAATTTGAAAACTTTGTATCATTTTCTTTCATTTCACACATGCTTGCTACTTTAGTGTTGGTCTGTCACATAAATCCCAATAAAATACATTTAAAGGGGTTTTCCAGGCTCCTAACATTGATGTGCCTACTCAGGATCGGTCATCAATATCCAATCAATATCTGATCAGATTGGCGGGGTCTGACGATAGCACTCCATCCCCCAATTAGTTATTTCCTGCAGCTGCCAGTGCTAGAACTAGCACTTTGAACAGAGTTGGAAGTACAGCCCATCAAAGTGTAGTGGCCATGCCGGGTTACTGCAGCCCAGCCTCATTCACTCTCATCTGCTCCACTTCCTGCTCTTGTTTCGACACAGCAGGAAATGGCTGAGACTGGTTCTCAGCTGGGTTGCAACCCTCCAGAAATTTCTGGACACTCCGTAAAAAGTGAGTGACTTTTTTCAGGTCCGTGAAAAAAAAAATAGATTTTTGAGGCTGGTGGCACTTGAATAGATTATTTTGATGGTAATTATCATCATTTTACAACTCACAGTAAATGCTGGTAATGGGTTCTATCCTGATATTGAGCTATAGACATGTATTACATATCATCTTTAACATTTATTATGGTTTTCCAATTTGTCTGTAAAAATGTTGGCTGTCTCGATTTTTGGACAAGGTGTCCAGAAAAAGAAAATAATTAGGTTAGCCACCCTGGTGCTCACATGGGACATCACTGGCTGAGCAGCCTTTAGAGACCATCTGCCTGTCACAAGAATTGAGTCTGGATGATCAGTAGGGAAGGGTGGGGGGATAATAACAGGCTGATAAGTGGAGAAAGAGGCAGTTTTCTCTAAACAAGATTTCTTATCTCCGCTTGTACTACTGACGTATGCAAAGTTTGTTTCAACAGCGCCTCGTTTAATATTTAATGCAGAGGCAAATTAACATCTATCAATCAAAAGTCAGCTGCCAGAAAGGTTAATAAGCTGCTAGAGTAAAGGTTAATGGTTGGACTCTGGATTGTTTTCTGTTCATAGCAACATCAAACCTAAGTGGTGATTGAGAGTAAACACTTAGGTGGTGCTGCAGGAGTCTAGATCAGCACCCTTGGGTGACAGGCTACCTGGGTAATCCATGGGCATGTAAACACTACACAGATCTCACGTGAAAATACACTTTTCCCATAACCATATGACATTATGACTAATACAATAGAACAAATGCTTCACTCTCCAGGTTGTGTCCGATGAATAAAACATGTCAGACGCATTCATCCGACCTGTCTATTCTGTATTGTTACAGACTGCATTTATCAGATTAGAACAGTCACTACTTGTCTAGCACTACGATAAATAGCAGAGTCAGGTGATGGTTTTGGCTATAGTCATTACACTTTGGCCTGAGGTAAGGCAACATGACTGGTTTTTGACCCTGCTGGCTGCTATGTGACTCATCAAGCTGAATTTTCATTTGAGAGTTAAATTCAAACCTGAAACAATAGCGGGTTTTTCTCAAAGCTTAGCAACATCATGTGGTTGCTGCTTCTTGTTACATAGTTCCAGCTTGGAGATACCCGTGGATGTGGCCCTTCCAATACATTAAGGGACACTTTCATCAGAAAGGAGTGTTTTTAAAACTTTTTTATTATTTTTGGCTGTTTTTCTATTTAATTTTTAGCATCATCATGTTTTCATTTAAGCAGTACCACACCATTGAAATTTTAATACAAAATAGTGTCCTTCTGATATCAGTCAGCACAAGGAGATAAGACTCCCATATAGATAAAGATCAAAAATGTCAGTTCTGCATAGTGTTGTGAGGGGGAAGATGTTATCTGTTCAGATAATGGTAGATTAGTAGGAACTGGGATGACAGTGAGGGCAGCTCTACTGATCTCTTGATAGGCCTAGATCAGGCATCAGCAACCTCTCGGCTTCCAGATGTTGTGAAACCACAATTCCCTGCATGCCTCTATTCATTTTCTATAAGCTCTTAGAAAAGAGCAGAGCAACTATGCATGCTGGGAGTTGTAGTTTCACAAGTTTGCGGCTGGAGCCAAAGGTCTGCCTACCCTGGCCTAGATAAATATATCCACAGTGGAGACATTGCACTATATAATTGTAATGTGTGACTTTTAAAAGTTTTTCTCACTCCAGTAAAGTGGCATTTATCCTGCATAGAAAAAAGTTAATACCAGGCACTTACTAAATGTATTTGTGATTGATTCCATATTGCCTCCATTGCTGGCTGGATTCATTTTTCCATCCCACTCTACAGCTCATAGTCCAGAGGTTATAACCATCGCTGCCATCAGCAGTAATCGACGTGCCCTGCACACTATGGTAAAAGTGCCTGGGATGGTGGGAGCAGGGCACAGACATTTACAAAGCGGCAGCTCCTGTCCCGGCCCTCATATCTGCACTACGTTGTAACTCCTGGATATGAGCGGTTTAGGATGTGATGGAAAAATGAATCAAGCCAGCAAAGGAGGCGATATGGACATGTGCCTTGTATTAACTTTTGTCTACATAATAAATACCATTTGCAAGTGAGACAACCTCTTAGTCAGTCCTTACAGGGGTGCTCTTCGTAGTCACATTGAATGGTCTGACTAAGAAAGTCACAAGGCTGTTTCATGCTTAGTAAAGCCAAATAAAGAGGAAGTTAATATTCACATTATAGGCTGTCAATATGTGATTCAACAACGATGGTAGAGTCCGCTTATGGAAAAATCAACATGAGTGCTATTGGATTCTGTTATTAATCTGACGGAGAAAGAAACATCCCATCTATCTACCAATCCGATGCTGCCCATCTAATCCTTTCCTATCCATGCTCCTCTATCTCAATCCTTTCCCATCCATGCTCCCTATCTAATCCTATCCTCGTCCATGCCCCTCAGTTAATCCCATCTCGATCCACCCCCATATATCCCTTTCCTATCCAAATAAGCTTTCCTAGTAGAATGAAGCTCTCCCCGTCCACATTTCTCGCTACCGACATGAGCGGTCCACGCTTCCACGGAGCAGCTAACACGCACTCCATTGGATTTAAAATGTGTCAGTCGTCTCACATTTCTCTATTTTTGTTTACTGACCCTCAGGTCTGTAAAAAAATCATGGAGAAAGAATCATGCGCTACTTTGATCCTATGATGCGACCCGAGCACGCCCATAGAAGTCTATGGGTCCAGTATCCTGGTAAGCACATGCTTTTCACTGAAGACTGACAGGATTTTGAAACTAACTTTCAGCTGGGAGCAAATGTCAGCCGTATTACGGATAGACACCTGGATGGTAGGTAAAAACGGACACATCGGACCCAATCCACGGACATCTTCAGCGGATGAAACACGAGATTTTAATTTCACGGATCGTATCACTGTCACAGAAATGCGGATGAGGCCTGAAGGACGCCTATCTTTTTGTAAAAGCTTTCACCTGTCGATAGTCAACCCTATATGCCAAATGTCTGACCCATTAAACACAGCTTTGGAACGCAAAAGCCAATCCAGGAGGAAAGAGACACCTGCAAAGCACTCGGGAAAGTCCTAGTCATGTTCCCAAGCCTCTTTGACTTACCGGGTAAGGGCATTTTCACACTAGCGTTAGATTCCGCTTAGAGATCCTGCTTCGTGGCTCTCACAAACGGTCCAAAACGGATCAGTTAAGCCTCAACGCATTCTGAATGGATATGATCCGCTTCAGAATGCATCAGTTCGGCTCCGCTCCGCTTCTATTCTGCTTTGAGGCGGACACCAAAACGCAGCATGCAGCATTTGGTGTCCGCCTGAAGAGGCGTGGAGCTCAACGGATCCGCTTTTGATTACAATGTAAGTCAATGGGGACGGATCCGTTGTCAGTGACACAATATGGTGGCATTGAAAACGGATCCGCTTCCCATTTACTTTTAATGCACCAAAACGATCCGCTTTGACTTTGTCATTTTTTCTTAATTACTGCAAACGGATCTGTTCTGGAACATGATACAAACGCTTAGACAGTAGGTGCGGATCCAGCCTGTACAAATAAACAGACGGATCCGCCACCAACGCAAGTGTGAAAAGCAACCCTAAGGTGGCTTTCATTTCTCAGGGAGCATTGCCTCGACTCCTCTAAGCCAGCTGACGTCTTCTAAAGAAGATAGCATGCACCTCAAGCAGCCCTAAAGCAAAGATTCTATGAAAAGCCTCCAGTCTGATATATGGCATGCAGGAACAAACTCCTGTGGTGATATGAGGATCTGACACATGGCAGCTGCAGTCATGTTCCTCTGACAGACAGAGACCCCGAATGAACCCAAAAACGATTTAGAGGTTGGAAAGAAGCAGAAAGGAACATTGTTTGCAACTGTTGATGTAAATCAGCCGAACTACTCCAACACTAGCTCATCCTCGTGTGAAGTAACCGGAGGCCACGGCATAACCCATGTCTTCTGAAAAGAGGACGTTGTGATCCAGTGAGGTCTGGAACAAGCCAGTCCATTATGTAATGCGGTCATAGCCTGTAAGCTAAATCTGAAATGTAAGCAGGACATCAGACAATCAATGACTGTGTAGATTGTTGGGCCGGAGACACTGTCTCTAGTGATAATGCTACTTGTCCACATCTGAGTTTTAAGGACGATAAACACACTCTAAACTCCTTGAGCAAATAAAATTGTGTGTGTGTATAGCAGAGGATTTAGGAGATTGTTTCAAACATGCTAAACTGGAACCTGATGGGTTTGCAAAAAAGTACAAATATATTGTACAACAAGGGCGTGCTCCAGGCTTCTGTCCAGAAGCGAAAGGATTTACCATGAAATTCTTCGATAGTGTTAAAAGAGACATCTACCCAGACAACGAGAGAGTGCTGGAGATGGCATCGCATTAAGAATTCTCACCGAAATGATGTCCTGTGAGGCACTTTATAGGGACTTTAAATAGTATACATCAGCCTGAAAATACATCCCGCCCTCTTTCTCTTTACATCGCCGGGCCGGAACGATTCCACCATCTGGCTGTAATACATGTGTGCTGCCCATGGGAGAGTGGAAAAGCCATTCTCGGGAGACCTTCTGGGGGCAACTTATCACCCCTAAGAATCAGCGGACCAGCCATGCAGGAGAACCAGCATGCTTTCTTCATCTCTGAGTGCGCTCCGTACACTGTAGATGGTCAGGAAGACATTGCCAAATTCTGGCAACGTCGGCCAACATAAAAAAATTTTTTAGGCTTAACTTGGGGGAGAGGATAGTATACATTAAGGGACAGGGGCATGCTTCTACGGGGGCAAATTAATTAATGGATGGCAGTGGGGGCAAATTAATTAATGGATGGCAGTTGTGGGGGCAAATTAATTAATGGATGGCAGTGTGGGGAAATTACTATATGTGAAGTGTGGGGAAATTACTATATGGGGAAGTGTGGGAAATTACTATATAAAGGTGTGGGGGGAAATTACTATATGGGGCAGTGTGGAAATTACTATATGGGACAGTGGGGAAACATTATATGGGGCAGTGTGGGGAAATTACTATATGGGGCAGGTGTGGGGAAATTACTATATGGGGCAGTGTGGGGGAAATTACTATATGGGGCAGTGTGGGGAAATTACTATATAAGCAGTGGGGGAAATTACTATATGGGGCAGTGTGGGGAAATTACTATATAGGCAGTGTGGGGGAAATTACCTATATGGGGCAGTGTGGGGAAATTACTATATGGGGCAGTGTGGGGAAATTACTATATAGAGCAGTGTGGGGAAATTACTATATGGGGCAGTGTGGGGAAATTACTATATAAGGCAGTGTGGGGAAATTACTATGTGGGGCAGGAGGAAATTACTATGCGGGGCAGTGTGGGGAAAATTACTATAATGGGGACAGTGGGAAATTACTATATGGGGCAGTGTGGGGAAATTACCATATAAAGGTGTGGGGAAACACTATATAGGGGTGTGGGAAATTACTATGCGGGGCAGTGTGGGGAAATTACTATATGGGGCAGTGTAGGGCAAATTACTACATAAAGGTAGTGGTAAATTACTACACGGCAGTGTAGGGAAACAATATCAAAGGTGTAGGGAAATTACTTATGGGGGCAGGCAGGAAAACCACTATATGGAGCAGGGTAAGTTACTATATAAGCAGGTAGGGTAAATTACTATACAGCAGTGAGCTGAATTACCACACGAAGCAGTGGCGGAAATATCATATGGAAGAGTGTGGAGAAATTACTATACATGGGGCAGTGTAGGGAAATTACTATATGGGTGAAACAAAATTACTTATAAAGGTGTGGGGAAATTACTACATGGGGCACTGGTGGGGAAAATTACTATATAGGGCAGTGGGGAAATTACTATATGGGGGCAGGGGGAAATTACTCATGGGGCAAAGGTGGAAATGACTATATGGGGCAGTGGGAAATTCACTATGTGGGGGCAGTGTGGGGAAAATTACCTATGCAGGTAGGAAAATGACATATAAAGAGGTGGGGGAAATGACCATATAAAGGTGGGAAAATTACTATATGGGGGCAGTGTGGGGAAAATTTACTATATGGGGGCTAGGTGGGGGGGAAATTGACTATATGGGGCAGTGTGGGGGAAATCACCATATGGGGGTTGTGTGGGAAATTACTGATACATAAAGGTGTGGGGGAAACTACTATATGGGGCAGCGTGGGGGAATCACTATATGGGGCAGCGTGGGGGAAATTACTATATGGGGCAGGGTGGGGAAAATTACTATATGGGGGCAGTGTAGGGGAAATTACTACAGTTGTGTTCAAAAATTATTCACAACCCCTTACTGAAATTGAGTGTTTTGGCCAGTTTGACATTGATTTTGATCATTTCAGTACATCTTGTTTACAATTAAATCAAAGAGGCCCTTGTAAGTCAGACAAATATAACATAACATTTATAATGAAATAACCACAAATGTCTTTTTCTGTGCTCACATCATTATCAGTTTTATTCAACCCCAAGTGACATTCAATCTTAGTACTTAGTACAACATCCTTTTCCAGTTATAACAGCTTTTAAACGTGAAGCATAGCTTGACACAAGTGTCTTGCAGCGATCTACTGGGTATCTTCGCCCATTCTTCATGGGCAAAAGCCTCCAGTTCAGTCACATTCTTAGGCTTGCGCGCTGCAACTGCTTTCTTTAAGTCCCACCAGAGGTTCTCAATCGGATTTAAGTCTGGTGACTGCGATGGCCACTTCAAAATGTTCCAGCCTTTAATCTGCAACCATGCTCTAGTGGACTTGAGGTATGCTTGGGATCATTGTCCTGTTGAAAGGTCCAACGCCTCCCAAGCCTCAGGTTTGTGACGGACTGCATCACATTTTCATCCAATATCTCCTGGTACTGAAGAGAATTCATGGTACCTTGCACACGCTGAAGCTTCCCTGTACCTGTAGAAGCAAAACAGCCCCAAAGCATGATTGACCCCCGCCATGCTTCACAGTAGGCAAGGTGTTCTTTTCTTCATAGGCCTTGTTCTTCCTCCTCCAAACATAGCGTTGATCCATGGGCCCAAACAGTTCTAATTTTGTTTCATCAGTCCACAGAACACTATCCCAAAACTTTTGTGGTTTGTCCACATGACTTTTGGCATACTGCAGTCGACTCTTCTTATTCTTTGGAGACAGCAAGGGGTGCGCCTGGGAGTTCTGGCATGGAGGCCTTCATTACGCAGTGTGCGCCTTATTGTCTGAGCTGAAACTTCAGTACCCGCATCTGACAAATCTTTTTCAGTTCCTCAGCAGTCACACGGGACTTTTTCTCCACTTTGCGCTTCAGGTAGCGCACAGCAGTCTAAGTCAGCATCTTCTTTCTGCCACAACCAGGTAGCGTTTCAACAGTGCCCTTTGCCTTGAATTTGCGAATGATGCTTCCTATGGTGTCTCTTGGTATGTTTAACATCTTTGCAATCTTCTTATAGCCATTGCCCTTCCTGTGAAGAGAAATCACCTCTTCTCTTGTCTTCCTGGACCATTCTCTTGACTTCACCATGTTTGTAAACACACCAGTAAATGTCTAGAAGGAGCTGAGTATCACAGTCATTTTACATCTGCCTAATTGGTGCTTATTATGCTTGATTGCTGCTCCTCGGACATTTCACACTACAGCACATTAAATTCTAAACCCTCTTACAGCATTAAAGGCTAATAATTTTTGAACACAACTGTATATAAAAGCAGAAATTTAGTATAAAGTGTGTAGAAATTACTATATAGCTGAAAACAATACATAAATGTAGTGTAATATATGGGCAAGTGAAGGGAAAATACTATATGGGGTAGTGTGGGGACGTTGTTATTGGGGTGGATATTATTTTAAAGAACACCATACAGGGTTTACTATTACTGAGCACAATATAGGTGTTATCACTAAAGAATTCTAGGGATGAGAAGCTGGTTGTAGACACCATAGGGGATATTTGGGTCATTTATCAAATCAGTTGTAGTAGACCCATTAGTTGTCCATAGCAAAGATTCCACCTTCATATTTGACAATAGCTCCTCTAAGCAAAGTAACTTACTTGCCATGGGCAACTAAGCCAGTTCTAATTTACACCACTTTGATAAAACATCCCTAATTATGAGAAACTAATTTGCTCGTGCAACAAAACCAGGACGACGCGGTTGAAGAATTTGTCCTGATGGCCCAGCCAAATCGATATGTTATAAGTTATAGAGCTATTATATTATGGAGAAGTTCCTGGATGTAAAGAGGCTGTGGTGCTGCATTCTCTTTATATGTACAGTTGTCACTGTGGATATGCCTCATCTCCTCCTCAAAGTCTTTATCATAATCATATACTAAATTAGGCAAACAAAATTTCTGGCCTGTCACCTGCAGTCCTATGTAACAGCTCCAGATAACAAAGATAACTTTCTGTGTGTAGATAATGGTAGATGTTTTCTGCAGTCTTATGCACACCCACATAACACACAATTCACTGTGTTGGTGGGTGTTAAATAGACTCGCAGGTAACATCTATGACATCTAGTACACAGAGTTATGAAACAGTCCACTCTGCAATCTCCTCCAATCAGCTGTTTGAGGAAAGACAGTGATGTCCTGAGCAGCGCCGCAGCCTCTTTGCTCAGCTAAAGCTAAGAACAATATATGAAAGGTGGAAAACGACAGTTTTCTATTTGTGGTTTATGAATTGCATCAGATATTTGTTAGTTATATATTGATTTGATGTATCAACAAAAATGATTTGATTTAAAAGTTTAAGAATTATCACAGGGTCTAAACAGCACAAGAAACCCATTTGAGCTATGTTTTTTGAAGCTCAACATGTCCCATTTAGGTGGTTTGTTTTTTTGGAATCAAAACCTATTAATCTTATTGATAATATACGAAGCTAATTCTCAAGAATACTTAGAAATTATGAACTGGGATCTGATGATCAAAACTGCTGTGATCAACACTCATCTCCCAGTAGGTGGGTAGCAATCTTAGGCCTTCGCTGACGCCTGTTCGTGGTGACATCCCGCGACAAGATGCTATTGGCTAATCTGTAAAGATCTCCATAAAGAATCACAGCCATCCAGGTCTGTTTCTTTGTCCTTCAAAGTCATCCATATTTCACACAGGCACCAAGAAGGTAACCAGCCTATGGAAAACCACAGATGGCGGTAAATACACACACAAGCTTGCTGGGCATGGAGATTCACTGACAGCTCACATCCAATTCACCGATAAAAAAGAATATCAACACATGTGGCCTCTGGCGGCACGCAAACCCAGATTCGCCACAGATACTCGGCTATGCATTCTCTTTGCCAGAACTGCCTATTCTTTCTGAAAAAGATTTAGGATATTCTATGCAATGCTGAACTGCTAGAGAGATATGATTCGTGCTGTCCGAATTTTTAGCAAAGCCACTAATGGGTTCATGTCATCCGCAAAATTTCTAGATCTGACTGATGAGAAAACATGTTTAGTAAAGAAGGAGCTCTCAGATGTGTGACCGCTGAGGCTAGTTAATCAGCATTATCATCACTGCAGGTCCAGCTAAGATTACAGCACCACTCAGAGCTACAGATACAGCCGGGTATGTAACAGTTACGCCAGCATTTCCTGCTTGGTGATCGATCCTACAGTCTCATATCTACAGTTTTTTTAAAGTATGTGCTTATGCAGTTTTAAAGTCAAACAAAACATTGGACGTCGACCACTACGACAGTCCACACAGATTCGCCTCAGCATAGACGATGAATACAAGCAGTATACAATCACAAGGACTGCGAAGAACTTCCGCTCCATAAAACATATTATAGCATACATCCCAACAATCAAGAGCTATCATCCAAAAAGCAATTAAGACTGAGGACAACACATCATACACACAACCAACCACCCTGTAGTCCCAGGAACGCTCTCCCCCAATCCAGGAGTCATCAAGAACACAAAATCTGCCAAAGCCTCAAATAAGATCAAACCGACCGAAAACTCCTCTGGTTAGCCAAGAACAATTTATAAAACTGGAGGTCTGTGTTAATCAGTTAACCCAGGATTCCAAGGAAGGGATTTTGGGAGGCTTCCACACAAAAGGATTCTTCCGCCCATAAAACATGAGTAAGACGTAAGAGCCTTCCATATTTCAGATGGGATCAGCATCACGTTAATTCAATCCCAGCAACACACTGATGGCGATATCCCAGGAGTCCTAGTTTGGACACTAACACTCCACATATTCTCCTAGCTTTCATATTGACACTCCCAAATCATATGGAAAGTAATTTCCCCCGCATCTAGTACAAAGTATCCGGGAAGTTGACTGATATAAACTACATCAGCAAGTATACCCTATAGATTCATTTCTAACTGAATCACCTGATCTCGAGCACTGCACTGATGATTTCCCCACCCCACCTACACCCTCCAAGTGTGCCGTCTGTTCTGGAATAGCTTCCAGCTTAGAGAGCATAGAGTGGCGATTCCTGCAATGTTAAAATCTCCACGTAAAACGAGGAAATGGGCTTTATAACTGAACTCTCTTGAGCCACAGACCAGCGTCACACTGTAGAGTGAAATGATTTAAATTGACTCTGCACATGCATGGCAAAGAACTGGAGATATCTATAGAAGCACGTATTGGGCAGGTTCAATTGCTGTCAGAAAGACATTGAAATCACTAAAAACTCCACCTACAGCTAAAAGATATTTGAGACCCATAGCAAACTCACCCGACAGGTGGAAATAGCGCTCCTTCAGACGGCTATTCTTCCACAAGGCATGTACGGAGACCAGGTGCCACCCCTATCATTCTCCGGCAAGGCACCACCCACCGTTTCCACACCGATACTACCACCGCCATAGCCTTAGTATAATGCAGAAACCAAGCCACCACCCCTATACCAGATTGGCTAAAGACTGAAAAGATCTTCGCCAGGGCAGCTCTCTAACACTAAGGTAGCTGGATTATTCAAGATCCGCCTATCCACCATGCACACCACCTGTGCAGCGGCGTAGTATACACGTGAAATCCGGGTCTCAGGCCATTGATGGAGTCAGGTCTGGAGGTCGGCTTATCCTGTTCCAGGAGGACCTAGAGATGTATTGTGACCCCCACCCGCCTTCTAGTCCTTATTAGAATTTTAGTCGCTGCCCCGCTCTGTAATTGGCAATTGTAACAGTGAACATCTGGTGGTCGATATGAAGTACTGCATGACATGTTCCTTTAAAAATAAAACAAAAGAAGAAAAACAGGTCACCACGTTTAGCACATTTTACAGCTAGTAATGTCTGAACCACCTTCATTGCACTGAATAGACTTAGGCCCCTTGCAGACGAGCGTCACGGATTAGGTCGGATGCGTTCAGTTAAAAATGCTCGATTTAGCAAGCAAGTTCATTCAGTTTTGTCTGCGAATGTGTTTAGTTGTTCATTTTTTCCGCTGGTGCAGTGCGCATTGATGCGTTTTTCACGCTGCGGTGATAAAAACTGAAGGTTTACAAACAACATCTCTTAGCAACCATCCGTGAAAAGCGCACTTGCTTGGATGCGATGCGATTTTCACGCAGCCCCATGCACTTTATGGGGCCAGCGTTTGCGTGAAAAAACGCAGAATATAGAACATGCTGCGATTTTCACGCAATGCAGAACTGATGCGTGAAAAACAACGCTCATGTACACAGACCCATTGAAATGAATGGGTCCGGATTCAGTGTGCGGGCGCAGTGCGTTCGCATCACGCATTGCACCCACGCGGAAAACTCCGCTCGTTTGAAAGGGGCCTTAAAGGCACTCTTGTCCATTTTGATGTTCCTGACTTGAATGAAGCATAGGTGTCCCCCTGCCCTGAATTTATGTTCCATCTACATGATCTACATCCATGTTATGGGATAAACCAGCCTTGTTTGCTCCCTCCTAGAACTTCTGGACATCCACTAGGGGGAGCTTACTGCTGAGGTGTATAAATCTGTATGCAGTCAGCCCCCCCTTGTGGTAGAAGTTGGCAGCCAGAATATTGATCATTTTTTGGCTGGAATAAGGAAGAACTAGTCAATGTTTATGAGGGGGCGCTCCTCTAGCTCTGTTGATAGAGGCACTTTGTGTTGGCATGTCATAAGTTCAACATTATCCTGAATTTTCAAATTCGGCTTTTAAACCACACCCAGAAGTGGGTGTCACCATGCAGGTTTGGGTGTGACCAATTTGTATTATATATGTATTATAGATAGAGATGAGCGAACTTTAAAAAAAAGTCCGGTGTTCGGCGTTCGGGTTGTGGTAAGTCGCGCATCCCGTTATGGATTCCACTATAGCGGCATATGGAATCCATAAGGGGCGGCTGCCACCAACCCGAACTGTTGAACAGCCGAAGGACCTGGGGTGACGTCACCGTCATGTGATCAGTGCAGGGGGCGTGGCTCAGTGGGGGATCAAATCCAGTGCTGAGCCACGCCCCCTACACTGACCACATGACAGTGGCGTCACCTCAGGTCCTCCGGCTGTTCAACAGTTCGAGGTTGGTGGCAGCCGCCTTATGGATTCCATATGCGCTATAGTGGAATCCATGACGGGATGCGCGACTTACCACAACCGAACGCGAACACCGGACTTTTTAAAGTTCGCTCATCTCTAATTATAGATCACCATTCGGAGGTCCCATCAGTAAAGTTCCTCCCTCCTACCCGTTACACTCCCTTTTTTAGGCCTTTTTGAAAATTACATTTCAAAGGCCTAAAAACTAGTGTTGAGCGAACTTGTTTTTAAGTTCGGCGTCAAAGTTCAGGTTGGGGTTATCCAAGAATCACATTATGGATTCTGCTACCACGGACCATAACGGCATTTGGAATCCATAACGGGATTCTTTAATAACCCGAACTTTGGACTCCGAACTTAAAAAACAAGTTCGCTCAACACTACTAAAAACGTAAATAATTTATATGGTGCCCTAAAAGGGTCGTCCAGGTTAGAGAACCCATTGTCTTAGGAAATTCTTAGTTAATAGAAGCGGTCGTCTGTTGATCCTTTTCTCTTCTCATGCACACGAGCGTGTGTGCCCTGTGCCCGTGCTGTGGACCGCCAATAGCGCAAAATGGAAGACTTAACTGCCCGATTTCTCCTACCGGATTACAGCAGATCGCTGGGGGTCCCAGTAGGAGGAAACGTTGTGATCAGCCCATTGCCTGGTCCAGGGATGGGCAAACTGCAGCTCTCCGCCTACATGCACACGGCAGTGGTTTTTTTGCGGCCTCCATTCCGTTTTTTTTGCGGATCCGATGGTTTTTCCATTCATTTCTAAGGATCCGCTAAAAATGCGGATGCCTCTTCCATTGCCTGTCCGCGTCCGCATTTCACGTCTGCAAAAAAAAATGGCATGTCCTATTCTTGTCCGCAAAAACGGTTTGCGGACCCATAGAAGTCAATGGGTCTGCAAAAAATTGCGGATGACCAACGAAAGCCGTCCGTTTTTCATCCGCTTCAGTTTTCTTTGCGGATCCGCAAAAAAAAACGGAAGACACACAACCTACAAATATTGCTTACACACTGAACGGATGTGGATGTGAAAAAAAGGAAGATGGATCCGCGATTTGCGGACAGCAAAAACCACTGTCGTGTGCATGTAGCCTTAAGGTGTTGTAAAACTACAACTCCCACCATTCCCTGCTGGGGGCTGATAGCTGTAGCCAGACTGGGCATGCTGGGAGTTGTAGTTTTGCAACAACTGGAGATGCGCAGTTTGCCCATCCCTGGCCTAGGGTAAGAACCCTTTAAGGGGGTTGTCTCATCTCAGACAATGGGGGCATATCGCCCCCAATGTCTGATAGGTGCGGGTCTCACCACTGGGACCCACACCTATAATGAGAGCGGAGCCCCGAAAGTGGTGGAGGGCACACTGCGCATGTGCAACCGCCCTCCATTCATTTCTACGGATAGAAGAGCGCTGGCTCGGCTATTTCCGTTGGGCTCATACAAGTGACTGGGAGCGGGGGCCAGTCATGCGCGGTGCGCTCCCATTTAGAGGAGGAGAGCACTTGGTGGTGGCCGGACCGGAGTCCTCCAGGAACCACTTTGCTCCGTTCTCGATATAGGTGCGGGTCCCAGCGGTAGCACCCACACCTATCAGACAACGGGGGCATATCCTAGCGATATGCCCCCATTGTCTGAGATGAAATGACCCTTTGGCCACTGGTACTCTTCCTTTAAAAACAGGGTAGCTTCTCTTCCATTCTATTCCTAGCCCGAAATCCTAGTATGCTAAATAAATCAGTCACCAAACAGAAACACTGATGCTCTGAGACACATGACAAAACAGATTACCAGACTGAAAAATTATGAAAAACATATGAAAAAAAAAAAAGAAACTAAAAAATAATGCCTCCGAGCTCAGCCAATCACATCCCCACTGGGGAACTTTCATTAAAAATTCCTCTTTCTTAAAAACAAATTTAAAAAAATAAAGTAATGTACTGATTGGGGTTAAGCAAAGGGCTCGTGCAAATTCTGCAGACAGATCCATTCAACTTGAACGGGTGCGTGATCCGTCCTCACCGCAAAAAATACTAAAATGTTCTATTTTTGCCGTGCTTTTGTTCCGCACCTTCCAGATTCGTGATGCGCTGTGCACACGGCCGGTGCCCCATATTGCGGACACGCAGTTTGCTGGCTGCATCAGGGGCACGGCCGTATGGAGAAAGCCTGATGCTTTACCTAATGTCAGGGGTTTGTGCATCGCCCCCTGCGCAGGGATCAGTCTGCATATGAGGGCTTATTCACGCGCAGTCACGTCGCAGTCTTTCCAAAAACTGCTGCATTTTGCCTTTGCTTGTGGAAAAACAGTCATAAAAGAGACCTTTGACCCTAACGGCACCACTGTAGTAAAAAAATAATCAGTTTGGACAATATTATATAAACGATAGAATTTTTTAAAATTCAATTAATTATTTTTGTAATTTGTAAAAAAATTATTTTATTATTTTTCCATTA
>JAKVIS010002740.1:0-20931 GCA_033119425.1 Bufotes viridis | reverse complement strand
TCCGTAAAAGGATAGATTTTATTTCTGGGGTGAAATTCAATTGCCAAAATACCAATCCCCTAAATCAGTGGTTTTAGCTGTTGCTGGCCAGGTGTAATACTGTACGTCAAAGGATAGATTTCTTTATGGGGTGAAATTCAATTGCCAAAATAACAATCCCCTAAATCTGGTGTTCCAGCTGTGTCTGGCTAAGTTGATTACTAGTGTTGAGCGAACAGTTCGAGCATATTTCGGGTTTGTACCGAATTTTGGGGTGTCCGGGACACGAACCCGGACATTTTCCAAAAAGTTTGGGTTCGTTGTTCGTCGATTACTTCCCGCTTTCTGAAGGGCTGCACAGCAGCCAATCAGCTAGCGTTTTACTTCTTGCCCTAAGAGCCCATCACAGCCATGCCTACTAATGGCATGGCTATGATTGGCCAAGTGCAGCATGTGACCCAGCCTCTACATAACACTGCTCTAATTAGTGTAGAGAGAGGACGCAGCTTCTGTCAGGGCGAGATTAGGCAGGGAAAAGTCAGCAACAGCACCGAATGAACTGATCGATCTACAGCTGTGAATGATTGAACTTATGCTAGATACTTGCTCACTGGTTTTTAGGCTGCACAGAGCGTTTTTCTGTCACTTATTTTCTGGGGTGATCGGCGGCCATTTTGTGACTTGTGGTGCACCAGAACAAGCTGCCACCAAGCCCATCAATCCATCAAAACTATTTTTTTGCTATATCCTACATCAGGGGCTTGGCAGTGCTAATTGTCACCCCTAGAAACTCAGGATAGCAATTTCTATATTTTATTAAGGGGTTAAACACAATTGCCCAAATACCAATCCCCAAAACTGGTGTTCCAGTTTTGGCTAGCTAAGTATAATACTGTCTGCTGTCTGGCAAAGGATAGATTATTTTATGTGGTGAAATTCAATTGCCAAAATAGCAATTCCATAAATCAGTGGTTTCAGCTGTGGCTGGCAAAGTATAATAGTGTCCGCCAAAACATATATTTTGTTCTGGGGTGAAATTAAATTGCCAAAATAGCAATACCCTGAATCTGGTGTCCCAGCTGTTGCAGGCCAAGATTCATAGTGTCCGCAAAAACATATATTTTGTTCTGGGGTGAAATTCAATTGCCAAAATAGCAATACCATAAATCAGTGGTTTCAGCTGTGACTGGCAAAGTATAATAGTGTCCGCCAAAACATATATTTTGTTCTGGGGTGAAATTCAATTGCCAAAATAGAAATACCATAAATCAGTGCTTTCAGCTGTGGCTGGCAAAGTATAATAGTGTCCGCTAAAACATATTTTGGCAATTGAATTTCAACCCAGAACAAAATATATGTTTTGGCGGACACTATTATACTTTGCCAGCCACAGCTGAAGCACTGATTTATGATTTCTATTTTGGCAATTAGCTACACTCAGAACAATATATGTTTGCGTGACACTATAATCTTGGCCTGCAACAGCTGGGACACCAGATTCAGGGTATTGTTATTTTGGCAGTTGATCTCAACCCAGAACAAAATATAACAATACCCTGAATCTGGTGTCCCAGCTGTTGCAGGCCAAGATTCATAGTGTCCATAAAAACATATATTTTGTTCTGGGGTGAAATTCAATTGCCATAATAGCAATACCCTGAATCTGGTGTCCCAGCTGTTGCAGGCCAAGATTCATAGTGTCCGCAAAAACATATATTTTGTTCTGGGGTGAAATTCAATTGCCAAAATAGCAATACCCTGAATCTGGTGTCCCAGCTGTTGCAGGCCAAGATTCATAGTGTCCGCCAAAACATATATTTTGTTCTGGGGTGAAATTAATTTGCCAAAATAGCAAAACCATAAATCTGGTGTCACACCTGTGGTTGGCAAACTATAATAGTGTCTGCAAAAACATATATTTTTTTCTGGGGTTAAATTAATTTGCCAAAATAGCAATACCCTGAATCTGGTGTCCCAGCTGTTGCAGGCCAAGATTCATAGTGTCCGCAAAAACATATATTTTGTTCCGGGGTGAAATTCAATTGCCAAAATAGCAATACCCTGAATCTGGTGTCCCAGCTGTTGCAGGCCAAGATTCATAGTGTCCGTAAAAACATATATTTTGTTCTGGGGTTAAATTCAATTGCCAAAATAGCAATACCATAAATCAGTGGTTTCAGCTGTGGCTGGCAAAGTATATTAGTGTCCGCCAAAAATATATTTTGTTCTGGGGTGAAATTCAATTGCCAAAATAGCAATACCATAAATCAGTGGTTTCAGCTGTGGCTGGCAAAGTATAAAAGTGTCTGCCAAAACATATATTTTGATCTGGGGTGAAATTCAATTGCGAAAATAGCAATACCCTGAATCTGGTGTCCAAGCTGTTGCAGGCCAAGATTCATAGGGTCCGCAAAAACATATATTTTGTTCTGGGGTGAAATTCAATTGCCAAAATAGCAATACCATAAATCAGTGGTTTCAGCTGTGGCTGGCCAAATTTCATAGTGTCCTGCAAATTATATATTTTGTTCTGGGGTGAAATTCAATTGCCAAAATAGCAATACCCTGAATCTGGTGTCCCAGCTGTTGCAGGCCAAGATTCATAATGTCTGCAAAAACATATATTTTGTTCTGGGGTGAAATTCAATTGCCAAAATAGCAATACCATAAATCTGGTGTCACAGCTGTGGCTGGCAAACTATAATAGTGTCCTCAAAAACATATATTTTGTTCTGGGGTGAAATTTATTTGCCAAAATAGCAATACCCTGAATCTGGTGTCCCAGCTGTTGCAGGCAAAGTTTCATAGTGTCCGCCAAAACATATGTTTTGTTCAGGGGTGAAATTAATTTGCCAAAATAGCAATACCATAAATTTGGTGTCACAGCTGTGGCTGGCAAACTATAATAATGTCCGCAAAAACATATATTTTGTTCTGGGGTGTAATTCACTTGCAAAAATAGCAATACGCTGAATCTAGTGTCCCAGCTGTTGCAGGCAAAGTTTCATAGTGTCCGCCAAAACATATATTTTGCTCTGGGGTGAAATTAATTTGCCAAAATAGCAATACCCTGAATCTGGTGTCCCAGCTGTTGCAGGCCAAGTTTCATCTTGTCCGCCAAAAACATATTTTGTTCTAGGGTGAAATTAATTTGCCAAAATAGCAATACCATAAATCTGGTGTCACAGCTGAGGCTGGCAAACTATAATAGTGTCCGCAAAAACATATATTTTGTTCGGGGTGAAATTCAATTGCCAAAATAGCAATACCCTGAATCTGGTGTCCCAGCTGTTGCAGGCCAAGATTCATAGTGTCCGCAAAAACATATATTTTGTTCTGGGGTTAAATTCAATTGCCAAAATAGCAATACCATAAATCAGTGGTTTCAGCTGTGGCTGGCAAAGTATATTAGTGTCGGCCAAAAATATATTTTGTTCTGGGGTGAAATTCAATTGCCAAAATAGCAATACCATAAATCAGTGGTTTCAGCTGTGGCTGGCAAAGTATAAAAGTGTCTGCCAAAACATATATTTTGATCTGGGGTGAAATTCAATTGCCAAAATAGCAATACCCTGAATCTGGTGTCCAAGCTGTTGCAGGCCAAGATTCATAGGGTCCGCAAAAACATATATTTTGTTCTGGGGTGAAATTCAATTGCCAAAATAGCAATACCATAAATCAGTGGTTTCAGCTGTGGCTGGCCAAATTTCATAGTGTCCTGCAAATTATATATTTTGTTCTGGGGTGAAATTCAATTGCCAAAATAGCAATACCCTGAATCTGGTGTCCCAGCTGTTGCAGGCCAAGATTCATAATGTCTGCAAAAACATATATTTTGTTCTGGGGTGAAATTCAATTGCCAAAATAGCAATACCATAAATCAATGGTTTTAGCTGTGTCTGGCCAAGTTTCATAGTGTCCTGCAAATTATATATTTTTTCTGGGTTGAAATTCAATTGCCAAAATAGCAATACCATAAATCTGGTGTCACAGCTGTGGCTGGCAAACTATAATAGTGTCCTCAAAAACATATATTTTGTTCTGGGGTGAAATTTATTTGCCAAAATAGCAATACCCTGAATCTGGTGTCCCAGCTGTTGCAGGCAAAGTTTCATAGTGTCCGCCAAAACATATATTTTTTCTGGGGTGAAATTAATTTGCCAAAATAGCAATAACATGAATCTGGTGTCCCAGCTGTTGCAAGCCAAGTTTCATAGTGTCCGCCAAAACATATGTTTTGTTCAGGGGTGAAATTAATTTGCCAAAATAGCAATACCATAAATTTGGTGTCACAGCTGTGGCTGGCAAACTATAATAATGTCCGCAAAAACATATATTTTGTTCTGGGGTGTAATTCACTTGCAAAAATAGCAATACGCTGAATCTAGTGTCCCAGCTGTTGCAGGCAAAGTTTCATAGTGTCCGCCAAAACATATATTTTGTTCTGGGGTGAAATTAATTTGCCAAAATAGCAATACCCTGAATCTGGTGTCCCAGCTGTTGCAGGCCAAGTTTCATCTTGTCCGCCAAAAACATATTTTGTTCTAGGGTGAAATTAATTTGCCAAAATAGCAATACCATAAATCTGGTGTCACAGCTGTGGCTGGCAAACTATAATAGTGTCCGCAAAAACATATATTTTGTTCTGGGATGTAATTCACTTGCCAAAATAGCAATACCCTGAATGTGGTGTCCCAGCTGTTGCAGGCAAAGTTTCATAGTGTCTGCAAAAACATATATTTTGTTCTGGGGTGAAATTAATTTGCCAAAATAGCAATACCCTGAATCTGGTGTCCCAGCTGTAGCAGGCCAAGTTTCATAGTGTCCGCCAAAACATATATTTTGTTCTGGGGTGAAATTAATTTGCCAAAATAGCAATTCCCTGAATCTGGTGTCCCAGCTGTTGCAGGCAAAGTTTCATTTTGTCCGCCAAAACATATATTTTGTTCTGGTGTGAAATTAAGTTGCCAAAATAGCAATACCCTGAATCTGGTGTCCCAGCTGTTGCAGGCCAAGTTTCATAGTGTCCGCCAAAACATATATTTTGTTCTGGGGTGAAATTAATTTGCCAAAATAGCAATACCCTGAATCTGGTGTCCCAGCTGTTGCAGGCCAAGTTTCATAGTGTCCGCCTAAACATATATTTTGTTCTGGGGTGAAATTCACTTGCCAAAATAGCAATACCCTGAATCTGGTGTCCCAACTGTTGCAGACAAAGTTTCATAGTGTCCGCAAAAACATATATTTTGTTCTGGGGTGTAATTCAATTGCCAAAATAGCAATACCCTGAATGTGGTGTCCCAGCTGTTGCAGGCAAAGTTTCATGGTGTCTGCAAAAACATATATTTTGTTCTGGGGTGAAATTAATTTGCCAAAATAGCAATACCCTGAATCTGGTGTCCCAGCTGTTGCAGGCCAAGTTTCATAGTGTCCGCCAAAACATATATTTTGTTCTGGGGTGAAATTAATTTGCCAAAATAGCAATTCCCTGAATCTGGTGTTCGAGCTGTTGCAGGCCAAGTGTAAATCTGTCCATAAAAGGATACCTTTCATCCAGGGCCTGAATACTAGCCCTAAAAGAGATATTCCCTAAATGAGTGGTTACTGCTGTGCCTGGATTAGCGTAATACGCTACATAAACAAATAAGCAGATAGTGGTAGGTGCCTGTAAAAAAGGCCTTAATTTGAAATCAATACATTGGGCCAAATATTTTTTACTTATTGTGGTGCTTGGTGAACGGTAACAATGAGGAAATCATCTAGTAAGGGAAGCGGACGCGGTCGTGGTGGTGTTAGTGTACCCTCTGGTGCTGGGAGAGGACGTGGCCATTCTGCCACAGCCACACGTCCTAGTGAACCTACTACCTCAGGTTCCAGTACCCGCCAGAATTTACAGCGATACTTGGTGGGGCCCAATGCCGTTCTAAGGATGGTAAGGCCTGAACAGGTACAGGCGCTAGTCAATTGGGTGGACGACAGTGGATCCAGCACGTTCACAACATTATCTCCCACCCAGTCTTCTGCAGAAAGCGCACAGGTGGCACCTGAAAACCAAGCCCATCAGTCTGTCACATCACCCCCATGCATATCAGGGAAACTGTCTGAGCCTCAAGTTATGCAGCAGTCTCTTTTGCTGTTTGAAGACTCTGCTGGCAGGGTTTCCCAAGGAAATCCACCTAGCCCTTCCTCAGTGGTGGAAGACATAGAATGCACTGATGCACAACCACTGATGTTTCCTGATGATGAGGACATGGGAATACCACCTCATCAGAGTCTGCACGTCTCTGATGATGACGAAACACAGGTGCCAACTGCTGCGTCTTTCTGCAGTGTGCAGACCAAACAGGAGGTCAGGGAGGAAGACTGTGTGGAAGACGATGCAGGGGACGATGAGGTCCTAGACCCCACATGGAATGAAGGTCATGCCACTGACTTTCATAGTTCAGAGGAAGAGGCAGTGGTGAGACCGAGCCAACAGCGAAGCAAAAGAGTGAGCAGAGGGCAAAGGCAGAACAGCCGCCGCCAAGAGAGTTCGCCTGCTACTGGCCACCGCCACCAGGGACCGAGCACCCCAAAGGCAGCTTCAAGGAGTTCCCTGGCATGGCACTTCGTTAAACAATGTGCTGACGACAAGACCCGAGTGGTTTGCACGCTGGGCCATCAGAGCCTGAAGCGAGGCATTAATGTTCTGAACCTTTGCACAACCGGCATGACCAGGCATCTACATGCAAAGCATGAACTGCAGTGGAGTAAACACCTTAAAAGCAAGGAACTCACTCTGGCTCCCTCTGCTCCCTCTTCTGCTGCTGCCTCTTCCTCCACCTCGGGAGGAACGTTGGCACCTGCCGCCCACCAAACAGAGGATGTGCCACCGACACCACCATCTGCGTCACCAAGCATCTCCACCATGTCACACGGCAGCGTTCAGCTCTCCATCTCACAAACCTTGGAGAGAAAGCGTAAATTCCCACCTAGCCACCCTCGAGCCCTGGGCCTAAATGCCAGCATTTCTAAACTACTGGCCTTTGAAATGCTGTCATTCAGGCTGGTGGACACAGACAGCTTTAAACAGCTGATGTCCATGGCTGTCCCACAGTATGTTGTCCCCAGCCGCCACTACTTCTCCAAGACAGCCGTGCCTTCCCTGCACAACCAAGTATCCGATAAAATCAAGTGTGCACTGCGCAACGCCATCTGTGGCAAGGTCCACCTAACCACAGATTCGTGGACCAGTAAGCACAGCCAGGGACGCTATATCCCCTAACTGCACACTGGGTAAATGTAGTGGCGGCTGGGCCCCAGGCGGAGAGTTCCTTGGCGCAAGTCCTTCCGCCGCCAAGGATCGCAGGGCATCATTCTTTGTCTCCTGTAGCCTCCTCCTTCTACTCGGCTTCTACTCGGCTTCCTCCTGCTTCCACCAGCTCATCCAGTCAGCCACAAACCTTCACCACCAACTTCAGCACAGCCCGGGATAAACGTCAGCAGGCCATTCTGAACTCATATGTTTGGGGGACAGGCCCCACACCGCACAGAAGTTGTGTCGGGGTATTGAACAACAGACCGACGAGTGGTTTCTTCCGGTGGGCCTCAAGCCCGGCTTGGTGGTGTGCGATACTGGGCGAAATCTCGTCGCAGCTCTGGGACTAGCCGGTTTGACGCACATCCCTTGCCTGGTGCATGTGCTGAATTTGGTGGTGCAGAAGTTCATTCACAACTACCCCGACATGTCAGAGCTGCTGCATAAAGTGTGGGCCGTCTGTGCGCGCTTCCGGCGTTCACATCCTGCTGCTGCTCGCCTGTCTGCGCTACAGCGTAACCCGGCCTTCCCGCTCACTGCCTCATAAGCGGCGTGCCCACCAGTTGGAACTCCACCTTGCACATGCTGGAGAGACTGTGCGAGCAGCAGCAGGCCATAGTGGAGTTTCAGCTGCAGCACGCACGCGTCAGTCGCACTGCGGAACAGCACCACTTCACCACCAATGATTGGGCCTCCATGCCAGTGGCGATGACACCGTTATCAGCGTTACAATACCACTTTCATGTCTCCTTGAGAAAACGCTTAGGGCGATGATGGAAGAGGAGGTGGACCAGGAGGAGGAGGAGGATGAGGGGTCATTTTTAGCACTTTCAGGCCAGTCTGTTAGTAGTGGCTCATAGCGAGGTTTTTTGCAACAGCAGAGGCCAGGTACAAATGTGGCCAGCCAGGGTCCACTACTGGAGGACGAGGAGGATGAGGAGGAGGTGGAGGAGGATGAGGATGAAGCAGGTTCACAGTGGGGTGGCACCCGACACAGCTCCTCTGTGGGAGGACGATTACGATACGCCTCCCACAGAGGACAGCTTGTCCTTACCTCTGGGGAGCCTGGCACACATGAGCGACTACATGCTGCAGTGCCTGCGCAACGACAGCAGAGTTGCCCACATTTTAACGTGTGCGGACTACTGGGTTGCCACCCTGCTGGATTCCCGGTACAAAGACAATGTGCCCACCTTACTTCCTGCACTGGAGCGTGATAGGAAGATGCGCGAGTACAAGCGCACGCTGGTAGAGCGCTCCTGAGAGCATTCCCAAATGTCACAGGGGAACAGGTTGAAGCCCAAAGGCGAAGGCAGAGGAGGAGCAAGTGGTCTCCAACGCATCTGTGTCACGGCCAGCTCCTCTGAGGGCAGGGTTAGCATGGCAGAAATATGGAAAAGTTTTGTCTCCACGCCACAGCTAACTGCACCACCACCTGATACGGAACATGTTAGCAGGAGGCAGCATTTCACTAACATGGTTGAACAGTACGTCTGCACACCCCTCCACGTACTGACGGTTCGGCCCCATTCAACTTCTGGGTCTCCAAATTGTCCACGTGGAAAGAGTTAGCATTTTATGCCTTGGAGGTGCTGGCCTACCCGGCGGCCAGCATTTTATCTGAACGTGTATTCAGCACAGCAGGGGGCGTCATTACTGACAAACGCAGCCGCCTGCCCACAGCCAACGTGGACAAGCTGACGTTCATAAAAATGAACCAGGCATGGATCCCACAGGACCTGTGCCTCCCTTGTGCAGAATAGACATTTATAACTGCCTCCCCCTCAACCAAGTATTCTAGTACTCCGGGGCACCTCTTTATTGAATCCTCATTTTTTTAACTTTACCATAATCTTGCGGTGCAACCCAAAGTTGAATGAACATCTCCTCTGTCTGGGTAGTGGGGCCGAAATAACTGAGTGGCCTTCTCCGGTGGTGGTTGATATGACGCATGATTCCTTGCTGTGGGACCTCTCTCCTCTGTCTGGGTGCTGGGCCAAAATAACTGAGAGTGGCCTTCTCCGGTGGTGGTTGATATGACGCATGATTCCTTGCTGTGGAACCTCTCTCCTCTATCTGGGTGCTGGGCCGAAATAACTGAAACTGGCCTTCTCCGGTGGTGGTTGATATGACGCATGATTCCTTGCTGTGGGACCTCTCCCCTCTGTCTGGGTGCTGGGCCGAAATAACTGAGGGTGGCCTTCTCCGGTGGTGGTTGATATGAAGCATGATTCCTTGCTGTGGGACCTCTCTCCTCTGTCTGGGTGGTGGGGCTGAAATAACTGAGAGTGGCCATCTCCGGTGGTGGTTGATATGACGCATGATTCCTTGCTGTGGGACCTCTCTCCTCTGTCTGGGTGCTGGGCCGAAATAAATGCGAGTGGTCTTCTCCGGTGGTGGTTGATATGACGCATGATTCCTTGCTGTGGGATCTCTCCCTCTGTCTGGGTGCCGGGCCGAAATAACTGAGAGTGGCCTTCTCCGGTGGTGGTTAATATGACGCATGATTCCTTGCTGTGGGACCTCTCTCCTCTGTCTGGGTGCTGGGCCGAAATAACTGAGAGTGGCCTTCTCCGGTGGTGGTTGATATGACGCATGATTCCTTGCTGTGGGATCTCTCTCCTCTGTCTGGGTGCTGGGCCGAAATAACTGAGAGTGGCCTTCTCCAGTGGTGGTTGATATGACGCATGATTCCTTGCTGTGGGACCTCTCTCCTCTGTCTGGGTGGTGGGGCCGAAATAACTGAGAGTGACCTTCTCCGGTGGTGGGTGATATGACGCATGATTCCTTGCTGTGGGACCTCTCTCCTCTGTCTGGGTGGTGGGGCCGAAATAACTGAGAGTGGCCTTCTCCAGTGTTGGGTGATATGACGCATGATTCCTTGCAGTGGGACCTCTCTCCAATTGATATTGGTTAAATTTTATTTATTTTATTTTAATTAATTTCCCTATCCACATTTGTTTGCAGGGGATTTACCTACATTTTGCTGCCTTTGGCAGCCCTCTAGCCCGTTCCTGGACTATTTTACAGCCTTTTTAGTGCCTAAAAGTTCGGGTCCCCATTGACTTCAATGGGGTTCGGGTTCGGGATAAAGTTCGGGTCGAGTTCGGATGCCGAACCTGAACATTTTTGGGAAGTTCGGCCGTACTTCCCGAACCCGAACTTCCAGGTGTTCGCTCATGTCTATTGATTACTGTCCGTCAAACGATAGATTTTTTTCTGGGGTGAAATTCAAATGCCAAAATAACAATCCCCTAAATCTGGTGTTCCAGCTGTTGCTGGCCAAGTGTAATACTGTCCGTCAAAGGATAGATTTTTTTCTGGGGTGAAATTCAATTGCCAAAATAACAATCCCCTAAATCTGGTGGTCCAACTGTGGCTGGCTAAGTTCAATACTGTCCGTGAAAGGATAGATTTTATTTTTGGGGTGAAATTCAATTGCCACAATACCAATCCCCTAAATCAGTGGTTTTAGCTGTTGCTGGCCAAGTGTAATACTGTCCGTAAAAGGATAGATTTTATTTCTGGGGTGAAATTCAATTGCCAAAATAGCAATCCCCTAAATCTGGGGTTATAGCTGTGGCTGGCTAAGTTCAATACTGTCCGTGAATAGATAGATTTTATTTCTGGGGTTAAATTAAATTGCCAAAATAACAATCCACTAAATCTGGTGTTCCAGCTGTGGCTCGCTAAGTTTAATACTGTCCGTCAAAGGATAGATTTTTTTCTGGGGGGAAATTCAATTGTCAAAACACCAGTCCCCTAAATCAGTGGTTTTAGCTGTTGCTGGACAAGTGTAATACTGTACGTCAAATGATAGATTTCTTTGTGGGGTGAAATTTAATTGCCAAAATAACAATCCTCTAAATCTGGAGTTCCAGGTGTGGCTGGCTAAGTTTAATACAGTACGTCAAAGGATAGATTTTTTTCTGGGGTGAAATTTTATTGCCAAAATACCAATCCCCTTAAATCTGGTGTTCCAACTGTGGCTGGCTAAGTTTAATAATGTACTTTAAAGGATAGATTTTTTTCTGGGGTGAAATTCAATTGCCAAAATACCAATCCCCTAAATCTGGGGTTCCAACTGTGGCTGGCTGTTTAATAATGTACTTCAAAGAATAGATTTTTTTTCAGCGTCTTTAGCTGTTGCTGGCCAAGGGTAATACTGTCCGTAAAAGGATAGATTTTATTTCTGGGGTGAAATTTAATTGCCAAAATACGAATCCCTTAAATCAGGGGTTCCAGCTGTGGCTGTGCAAGTGTAATACTGTCCATAAAAGGATAGATTTTTTTCTAGGGTGAAATTCAATTGCCAAAATACCAATCCCCTAAATCAGCGGTTTTAGCTGTTGCTGGCCAAGTGTAATACTGTCGGTAAAAGGATAGATTTTATTTCTGGAGTGAAATTCAAATGCCAAAATACCAATCCCCTAAATCTGGGGTTCCAGCTATGGCTGGCTAAGTTTAATACTGTCCGTCAAAGGATAGATTTTTTGTGGGGTGAAATTCAATTGCCAAAATACCAATCCCCTAAATCTGGTGTTCCAGATGTGTCTGGCTAAGTTGATTACTGTCCGTCAAAGGATAGATTTTTTTCTGCGGTAAAATTCTATTGCCAAAATACCAATCCCCTAAAATCTGGTGTTCCAACTGTGGCTGGCTAAGTTTAATACTGTACGTCAAAGGATAGATTTTTTTCTGGGGTGAAATTCAATTGCCAAAATTCCAATCCCCTAAATCTGGGGTTCCAACTGTGGCTGGCTGTTTAATACTGTCCGTCAACGAATAGATGTTTTTTCAGCAGCTTTAACTATTGCTGGCCAAGGGTAATACTGTCCGTAAAAGGATAGATTTTATTTCTGGGGTGAAATTCAATTGCCAAAATACCAATCCCTTAATTCAGGGGTTCCAGCTGTGGTCGTCCAAGTGTAATACTGTCCGTAAAAGGATAGATTTTATTCTGGGGTGAAATTCAATTGCCAAAATACCAATCCCCTAAATCAGTGGTTTTAGCTGTTGCTGGCCAAGTGTAATACTGTCCTTAAAAGGATAGATTTTATTTTTGGAGTGAAATTCAATTGCCAAAATACCAATCCCCTAAATCTGGGGTTCCAGCTGTGTCTGGCTAAGTTGATTAATGTCCGTCAAAGGATAGATTTTTTTCTGCGGTGAAATTCTATTGCCAAAATACCAATCCCCTAATTCTGTCGTTCCAACTGTGGCTGGCTGTTTAATACTGTCCGTCAACGAATAGATTTTTTTTCAGCGGCTTTAGCTGTTTCTGGCCAAGTGTAATACTGTCCGTAAAAGGATAGATTTTATTTCTGGGGTGAAATTCAATTGCCAAAATACCACTCCCTTAAATCAGGGGTTCCAGCCTTGGCTGTCCAAGTGTAATACTGTCCGTAAAAGGATAGATTTTTTTTCTAGGGTGAAATTCAATTGCCAAGATACCAATCCCCTAAATCAGTGGTTTTAGCTGTTGCTGGCCAAGTGTAATACTGTCCGTAAAAGGATAGATTTTATTTCTGGGGTGAAATTCAATTGCCAAAATACCAATCCCCTAAATCAGTGGTTTTAGCTGTTGCTGGCCAGGTGTAATACTGTACGTCAAAGGATAGATTTCTTTATGGGGTGAAATTCAATTGCCAAAATAACAATCCCCTAAATCTGGTGTTCCAGCTGTGTCTGGCTAAGTTGATTACTAGTGTTGAGCGAACAGTTCGAGCATATTTCGGGTTTGTACCGAATTTTGGGGTGTCCGGGACACGAACCCGGACATTTTCCAAAAAGTTTGGGTTCGTTGTTCGTCGATTACTTCCCGCTTTCTGAAGGGCTGCACAGCAGCCAATCAGCTAGCGTTTTACTTCTTGCCCTAAGAGCCCATCACAGCCATGCCTACTAATGGCATGGCTATGATTGGCCAAGTGCAGCATGTGACCCAGCCTCTACATAACACTGCTCTAATTAGTGTAGAGAGAGGACGCAGCTTCTGTCAGGGCGAGATTAGGCAGGGAAAAGTCAGCAACAGCACCGAATGAACTGATCGATCTACAGCTGTGAATGATTGAACTTATGCTAGATACTTGCTCACTGGTTTTTAGGCTGCACAGAGCGTTTTTCTGTCACTTATTTTCTGGGGTGATCGGCGGCCATTTTGTGACTTGTGGTGCACCAGAACAAGCTGCCACCAAGCCCATCAATCCATCAAAACTATTTTTTTGCTATATCCTACATCAGGGGCTTGGCAGTGCTAATTGTCACCCCTAGAAACTCAGGATAGCAATTTCTATATTTTATTAAGGGGTTAAACACAATTGCCCAAATACCAATCCCCAAAACTGGTGTTCCAGTTTTGGCTAGCTAAGTATAATACTGTCTGCTGTCTGGCAAAGGATAGATTATTTTATGTGGTGAAATTCAATTGCCAAAATAGCAATTCCATAAATCAGTGGTTTCAGCTGTGGCTGGCAAAGTATAATAGTGTCCGCCAAAACATATATTTTGTTCTGGGGTGAAATTAAATTGCCAAAATAGCAATACCCTGAATCTGGTGTCCCAGCTGTTGCAGGCCAAGATTCATAGTGTCCGCAAAAACATATATTTTGTTCTGGGGTGAAATTCAATTGCCAAAATAGCAATACCATAAATCAGTGGTTTCAGCTGTGACTGGCAAAGTATAATAGTGTCCGCCAAAACATATATTTTGTTCTGGGGTGAAATTCAATTGCCAAAATAGAAATACCATAAATCAGTGCTTTCAGCTGTGGCTGGCAAAGTATAATAGTGTCCGCTAAAACATATTTTGGCAATTGAATTTCAACCCAGAACAAAATATATGTTTTGGCGGACACTATTATACTTTGCCAGCCACAGCTGAAAGCACTGATTTATGTATTTCTATTTTGGCAGTTGACTCACCTCAGAACAAACTATATGTTTGCGGACACTATAATCTTGGCCTGCAACAGCTGGGACACCAGATTCAGGGTATTGTTATTTTAGCAGTTGATCTCAACCCAGAACAAAATATAACAATACCCTGAATCTGGTGTCCCAGCTGTTGCAGGCCAAGATTCATAGTGTCCATAAAAACATATATTTTGTTCTGGGGTGAAATTCAATTGCCATAATAGCAATACCCTGAATCTGGTGTCCCAGCTGTTGCAGGCCAAGATTCATAGTGTCCATAAAAACATATATTTTGTTCTGGGGTGAAATTCAATTGCCAAAATAGCAATACCCTGAATCTGGTGTCCCAGCTGTTGCAGGCCAAGATTCATAGTGTCCGCCAAAACATATATTTTGTTCTGGGGTGAAATTAATTTGCCAAAATAGCAAAACCATAAATCTGGTGTCACACCTGTGGTTGGCAAACTATAATAGTGTCTGCAAAAACATATATTTTTTTCTGGGGTTAAATTAATTTGCCAAAATAGCAATACCCTGAATCTGGTGTCCCAGCTGTTGCAGGCCAAGATTCATAGTGTCCGCAAAAACATATATTTTGTTCCGGGGTGAAATTCAATTGCCAAAATAGCAATACCCTGAATCTGGTGTCCCAGCTGTTGCAGGCCAAGATTCATAGTGTCCATAAAAACATATATTTTGTTCTGGGGTTAAATTCAATTGCCAAAATAGCAATACCATAAATCAGTGGTTTCAGCTGTGGCTGGCAAAGTATATTAGTGTCCGCCAAAAATATATTTTGTTCTGGGGTGAAATTCAATTGCCAAAATAGCAATACCATAAATCAGTGGTTTCAGCTGTGGCTGGCAAAGTATAAAAGTGTCTGCCAAAACATATATTTTGATCTGGGGTGAAATTCAATTGCGAAAATAGCAATACCCTGAATCTGGTGTCCAAGCTGTTGCAGGCCAAGATTCATAGGGTCCATAAAAACATATATTTTGTTCTGGGGTGAAATTCAATTGCCAAAATAGCAATACCATAAATCAGTGGTTTCAGCTGTGGCTGGCCAAATTTCATAGTGTCCTGCAAATTATATATTTTGTTCTGGGGTGAAATTCAATTGCCAAAATAGCAATACCCTGAATCTGGTGTCCCAGCTGTTGCAGGCCAAGATTCATAATGTCTGCAAAAACATATATTTTGTTCTGGGGTGAAATTCAATTGCCAAAATAGCAATACCATAAATCTGGTGTCACAGCTGTGGCTGGCAAACTATAATAGTGTCCTCAAAAACATATATTTTGTTCTGGGGTGAAATTTATTTGCCAAAATAGCAATACCCTGAATCTGGTGTCCCAGCTGTTGCAGGCAAAGTTTCATAGTGTCCGCCAAAACATATGTTTTGTTCAGGAGTGAAATTAATTTGCCAAAATAGCAATACCATAAATTTGGTGTCACAGCTGTGGCTGGCAAACTATAATAATGTCCGCAAAAACATATATTTTGTTCTGGGGTGTAATTCACTTGCAAAAATAGCAATACGCTGAATCTAGTGTCCCAGCTGTTGCAGGCAAAGTTTCATAGTGTCCGCCAAAACATATATTTTGCTCTGGGGTGAAATTAATTTGCCAAAATAGCAATACCCTGAATCTGGTGTCCCAGCTGTTGCAGGCCAAGTTTCATCTTGTCCGCCAAAAACATATTTTGTTCTAGGGTGAAATTAATTTGCCAAAATAGCAATACCATAAATCTGGTGTCACAGCTGAGGCTGGCAAACTATAATAGTGTCCGCAAAAACATATATTTTGTTCGGGGTGAAATTCAATTGCCAAAATAGCAATACCCTGAATCTGGTGTCCCAGCTGTTGCAGGCCAAGATTCATAGTGTCCGCAAAAACATATATTTTGTTCTGGGGTTAAATTCAATTGCCAAAATAGCAATACCATAAATCAGTGGTTTCAGCTGTGGCTGGCAAAGTATATTAGTGTCGGCCAAAAATATATTTTGTTCTGGGGTGAAATTCAATTGCCAAAATAGCAATACCATAAATCAGTGGTTTCAGCTGTGGCTGGCAAAGTATAAAAGTGTCTGCCAAAACATATATTTTGATCTGGGGTGAAATTCAATTGCCAAAATAGCAATACCCTGAATCTGGTGTCCAAGCTGTTGCAGGCCAAGATTCATAGGGTCCGCAAAAACATATATTTTGTTCTGGGGTGAAATTCAATTGCCAAAATAGCAATACCATAAATCAGTGGTTTCAGCTGTGGCTGGCCAAATTTCATAGTGTCCTGCAAATTATATATTTTGTTCTGGGGTGAAATTCAATTGCCAAAATAGCAATACCCTGAATCTGGTGTCCCAGCTGTTGCAGGCCAAGATTCATAATGTCTGCAAAAACATATATTTTGTTCTGGGGTGAAATTCAATTGCCAAAATAGCAATACCATAAATCAATGGTTTTAGCTGTGTCTGGCCAAGTTTCATAGTGTCCTGCAAATTATATATTTTTTCTGGGTTGAAATTCAATTGCCAAAATAGCAATACCATAAATCTGGTGTCACAGCTGTGGCTGGCAAACTATAATAGTGTCCTCAAAAACATATATTTTGTTCTGGGGTGAAATTTATTTGCCAAAATAGCAATACCCTGAATCTGGTGTCCCAGCTGTTGCAGGCAAAGTTTCATAGTGTCCGCCAAAACATATATTTTTTCTGGGGTGAAATTAATTTGCCAAAATAGCAATAACATGAATCTGGTGTCCCAGCTGTTGCAAGCCAAGTTTCATAGTGTCCGCCAAAACATATGTTTTGTTCAGGGGTGAAATTAATTTGCCAAAATAGCAATACCATAAATTTGGTGTCACAGCTGTGGCTGGCAAACTATAATAATGTCCGCAAAAACATATATTTTGTTCTGGGGTGTAATTCACTTGCAAAAATAGCAATACGCTGAATCTAGTGTCCCAGCTGTTGCAGGCAAAGTTTCATAGTGTCCGCCAAAACATATATTTTGTTCTGGGGTGAAATTAATTTGCCAAAATAGCAATACCCTGAATCTGGTGTCCCAGCTGTTGCAGGCCAAGTTTCATCTTGTCCGCCAAAAACATATTTTGTTCTAGGGTGAAATTAATTTGCCAAAATAGCAATACCATAAATCTGGTGTCACAGCTGTGGCTGGCAAACTATAATAGTGTCCGCAAAAACATATATTTTGTTCTGGGATGTAATTCACTTGCCAAAATAGCAATACCCTGAATGTGGTGTCCCAGCTGTTGCAGGCAAAGTTTCATAGTGTCTGCAAAAACATATATTTTGTTCTGGGGTGAAATTAATTTGCCAAAATAGCAATACCCTGAATCTGGTGTCCCAGCTGTAGCAGGCCAAGTTTCATAGTGTCCGCCAAAACATATATTTTGTTCTGGGGTGAAATTAATTTGCCAAAATAGCAATTCCCTGAATCTGGTGTCCCAGCTGTTGCAGGCAAAGTTTCATTTTGTCCGCCAAAACATATATTTTGTTCTGGTGTGAAATTAAGTTGCCAAAATAGCAATACCCTGAATCTGGTGTCCCAGCTGTTGCAGGCCAAGTTTCATAGTGTCCGCCAAAACATATATTTTGTTCTGGGGTGAAATTAATTTGCCAAAATAGCAATACCCTGAATCTGGTGTCCCAGCTGTTGCAGGCCAAGTTTCATAGTGTCCGCCTAAACATATATTTTGTTCTGGGGTGAAATTCACTTGCCAAAATAGCAATACCCTGAATCTGGTGTCCCAACTGTTGCAGACAAAGTTTCATAGTGTCCATAAAAACATATATTTTGTTCTGGGGTGTAATTCAATTGCCAAAATAGCAATACCCTGAATGTGGTGTCCCAGCTGTTGCAGGCAAAGTTTCATGGTGTCTGCAAAAACATATATTTTGTTCTGGGGTGAAATTAATTTGCCAAAATAGCAATACCCTGAATCTGGTGTCCCAGCTGTTGCAGGCCAAGTTTCATAGTGTCCGCCAAAACATATATTTTGTTCTGGGGTGAAATTAATTTGCCAAAATAGCAATTCCCTGAATCTGGTGTTCGAGCTGTTGCAGGCCAAGTGTAAATCTGTCCATAAAAGGATACCTTTCATCCAGGGCCTGAATACTAGCCCTAAAAGAGATATTCCCCTAAATGAGTGGTTACTGCTGTGCCTGGATTAGCGTAATACGCTACATAAACAAATAAGCAGATAGTGGTAGGTGCCTGTAAAAAAAGGCCTTAATTTGAAATCAATACATTGGGCCAAATATTTTTTTACTTATTGTGGTGCTTGGTGAACGGTAACAATGAGGAAATCATCTAGTAAGGGAAGCGGACGCGGTCGTGGTGGTGTTAGTGTACCCTCTGGTGCTGGGAGAGGACGTGGCCATTCTGCCACAGCCACACGTCCTAGTGAACCTACTACCTCAGGTTCCAGTACCCGCCAGAATTTACAGCGATACTTGGTGGGGCCCAATGCCGTTCTAAGGATGGTAAGGCCTGAACAGGTACAGGCGCTAGTCAATTGGGTGGACGACAGTGGATCCAGCACGTTCACAACATTATCTCCCACCCAGTCTTCTGCAGAAAGCGCACAGGTGGCACCTGAAAACCAAGCCCATCAGTCTGTCACATCACCCCCATGCATATCAGGGAAACTGTCTGAGCCTCAAGTTATGCAGCAGTCTCTTTTGCTGTTTGAAGACTCTGCTGGCAGGGTTTCCCAAGGAAATCCACCTAGCCCTTCCTCAGTGGTGGAAGACATAGAATGCACTGATGCACAACCACTGATGTTTCCTGATGATGAGGACATGGGAATACCACCTCATCAGAGTCTGCACGTCTCTGATGATGACGAAACACAGGTGCCAACTGCTGCGTCTTTCTGCAGTGTGCAGACCAAACAGGAGGTCAGGGAGGAAGACTGTGTGGAAGACGATGCAGGGGACGATGAGGTCCTAGACCCCACATGGAATGAAGGTCATGCCACTGACTTTCATAGTTCAGAGGAAGAGGCAGTGGTGAGACCGAGCCAACAGCGAAGCAAAAGAGTGAGCAGAGGGCAAAGGCAGAACAGCCGCCGCCAAGAGAGTTCGCCTGCTACTGGCCACCGCCACCAGGGACCGAGCACCCCAAAGGCAGCTTCAAGGAGTTCCCTGGCATGGCACTTCGTTAAACAATGTGCTGACGACAAGACCCGAGTGGTTTGCACGCTGGGCCATCAGAGCCTGAAGCGAGGCATTAATGTTCTGAACCTTTGCACAACCGGCATGACCAGGCATCTACATGCAAAGCATGAACTGCAGTGGAGTAAACACCTTAAAAGCAAGGAACTCACTCTGGCTCCCTCTGCTCCCTCTTCTGCTGCTGCCTCTTCCTCCACCTCGGGAGGAACGTTGGCACCTGCCGCCCACCAAACAGAGGATGTGCCACCGACACCACCATCTGCGTCACCAAGCATCTCCACCATGTCACACGGCAGCGTTCAGCTCTCCATCTCACAAACCTTGGAGAGAAAGCGTAGAATTCCCACCTAGCCACCCTCGAGCCCTGGGCCTAAATGCCAGCATTTCTAAACTACTGGCCTTTGAAATGCTGTCATTCAGGCTGGTGGACACAGACAGCTTTAAACAGCTGATGTCCATGGCTGTCCCACAGTATGTTGTCCCCAGCCGCCACTACTTCTCCAAGACAGCCGTGCCTTCCCTGCACAACCAAGTATCCGATAAAATCAAGTGTGCACTGCGCAACGCCATCTGTGGCAAGGTCCACCTAACCACAGATTCGTGGACCAGTAAGCACAGCCAGGGACGCTATATCCCCCTAACTGCACACTGGGTAAATGTAGTGGCGGCTGGGCCCCAGGCGGAGAGTTCCTTGGCGCAAGTCCTTCCGCCGCCAAGGATCGCAGGGCATCATTCTTTGTCTCCTGTAGCCTCCTCCTTCTACTCGGCTTCTACTCGGCTTCCTCCTGCTTCCACCAGCTCATCCAGTCAGCCACAAACCTTCACCACCAACTTCAGCACAGCCCGGGATAAACGTCAGCAGGCCATTCTGAACTCCATATGTTTGGGGGACAGGCCCCACACCGCACAGAAGTTGTGTCGGGGTATTGAACAACAGACCGACGAGTGGTTTCTTCCGGTGGGCCTCAAGCCCGGCTTGGTGGTGTGCGATACTGGGCGAAATCTCGTCGCAGCTCTGGGACTAGCCGGTTTGGCGCACATCCCTTGCCTGGTGCATGTGCTGAATTTGGTGGTGCAGAAGTTCATTCACAACTACCCCGACATGTCAGAGCTGCTGCATAAAGTGTGGGCCGTCTGTGCGCGCTTCCGGCGTTCACATCCTGCTGCTGCTCGCCTGTCTGCGCTACAGCGTAACCCGGCCTTCCCGCTCACTGCCTCATAAGCGGCGTGCCCACCAGTTGGAACTCCACCTTGCACATGCTGGAGAGACTGTGCGAGCAGCAGCAGGCCATAGTGGAGTTTCAGCTGCAGCACGCACGCGTCAGTCGCACTGCGGAACAGCACCACTTCACCACCAATGATTGGGCCTCCATGCCAGTGGCGATGACACCGTTATCAGCGTTACAATACCACTTTCATGTCTCCTTGAGAAAACGCTTAGGGCGATGATGGAAGAGGAGGTGGACCAGGAGGAGGAGGAGGATGAGGGGTCATTTTTAGCACTTTCAGGCCAGTCTGTTAGTAGTGGCTCATAGCGAGGT
>JAKVIS010002739.1:0-20819 GCA_033119425.1 Bufotes viridis | reverse complement strand
CGGTGCAAGTCGAAAAGCGCTTGCAAATCATCCCAAACAGACGATTCCTACACTTGCTGTTTTCTGCCTGGGAAAGAGCTGGATACTCCAACTCTGGGGAGAAGGTAGACCTAGTGGGCCTGCATGTACAACAAACTTTTAACGTTTTCTATCTCTGGGTGCAGTGTAATATACAGGACTATACATGGGATGCAGTGTAATATACAGGACTATACATGGGGTGCAGTGTAATATACAGGACTATACATGGGGGTGCAGTGTAATATACAGGACTATACATGGGGTGCAGTGTAATATACAGGACTATACATGGGGTGCAGTGTAATATACAGGACTATACATGGGGTGCAGTGTAATATACAGGACTATACATGGGGTGCAGTGTAATATACAGGACTATACATGGGGTGCAGTGTAATATACAGGACTATACATGGGGTGCAGTGTAATATACAGGACTATACATGGGGTGCAGTGTAATATACAGGACTATACATGGGGTGCAGTGTAATATACAGGACTATACATGGGGTGCAGTGTAATATACAGGACTATACATGGGGTGCAGTGTAATATACAGGACTATACATGGGGTGCAGTGTAATATACAGGACTATACATGGGGTGCAGTGTAATATACAGGACTATACATGGGGTGCAGTGTAATATACAGGACTATACATGGGGTGCAGTGTAATATACAGGACTATACATGGGATGCAGTATAATATACAGGACTATACATGGGGTGCAGTGTAATATACAGGACTATACATGGGGTGCAGTGTAATATACAGGACTATACATGGGATGCAGTGTAATATACAGGACTATACATGGGGTACAGTGTAATATACAGGACTATACATGGGATGCAGTGTAATATACAGGACTATACATGGGGTGCAGTGTAATATACAGGACTATACATGGGGTGCAGTGTAATATACAGGACTATACATGGGGTGCAGTGTAATATACAGGACTATACATGGGATGCAGTGTAATATACAGGACTATACATGGGGTGCAGTGTAATATACAGGACTATACATGGGGTGCAGTGTAATATACTGGACTATACATGGGGTGCAGTGTAATATACAGGACTATACATGGGGTGCAGTGTAATATACAGGACTATACATGTGATGCAGTATAATATACAGGACTATACATGGGGTGCAGTGTAATGTACAGGACTATACATGTAATGCAGTATAATATACAGGACTATACATGGGGTGCAGTGTAATATACAGGACTATACATGGGGTGCAGTGTAATATACAGGACTATACATGGGAAGCAGTGTAATATACAGGACTATACATGGGGTGCAGTGTAATATACAGGATTATACATGGGATGCAGTATAATATACAGGACTATACATGGGGTGCAGTGTAATATACAGGGCTATACATGGGGTGCAGTGTAATATACAGGACTATACATGGTGTGCAGTGTAATATACAGGACTATACATGAGGTGCAGTGTAATATACAGGACTATACATGGGGTGCAGTGTAATATACAGGACTATACATGGGGTGCAGTGTAATATGCAGGACTATACATGGGGTGCAGTGTAATGTACAGGACTATACATGGGATGCAGTATAATATACAGGACTATACATGGGGTGCAGTGTAATATACAGGACTATACATGGGGTGCAGTGTAATATTCAGGACTATACATGGGAAGCAGTGTAATGTACAGGACTATACATGGGGTGCAGTGTAATACAGAATTATACATGGGATGCAGTATAATATACAGGACTATACATGGGGTGCAGTGTAATATACAGGGCTATACATGGGGTGCAGTGTAATATACAGGACTATACATGGTGTGCAGTGTAATATACAGGACTATACATGATGTGCAGTGTAATATACAGGACTATTCATGGGGTGCAGTGTAATATACAGGACTATACATTGGGGTGCAGTGTAATATGCAGGACTATACATGGGGTGCAGTGTAATATACAGGACTATACATGGGGTGCAGTGTAATATACAGGACTATACATGGGGTGCATTGTAATATACAGGACTATACATGGGGTGCAGTGTAATATATAGGACTATACATGGGGTGCAGTGTAATATACAGGACTATACATGGGGTGCAGTGTAATATACAGGACTATACATGGGGTGCAGTGTAATATACAGGACTATACATGGGATGCATTGTAATATACAGGTGCAGTGTAATATTCAGGACTATACATGGGGTGCATTGTAATATACAGGACTATACATGGGGTGCAGTGTAATATACAGGACTATACATGGGGTGCATTGTAATATACAGGACTATACATGGGGTGCATTGTAATATACAGGACTATACATGGGGTGCAGTGTAATATACAGGACTATACATGGGGTGCAGTGTAATATACAGGACTATACATGGGATGCAGTGTAATATACAGGACTATACATGGGATGCAGTGTAATATACAGGACTATACATGGGGTGCATTGTAATATACAGGACTATACATGGGATGCAGTGTAATATACAGGACTATACATGGGGTGCAGTGTAATATACAGGACTATACATGGGGTGCAGTATAATATACAGGACTATACATGGGGTGCAGTGCAATATACAGGACTATACATCGGGTGCAGTGTAATATACAGGACTATACATGGGATGCAGTGTAATATACAGGACTATACATGGGGTGCAGTGTAATATACAGGACTATACATGGGGTGCAGTGTAATATACAGGACTATACATGGGGTGCAGTGTAATATACAGGACTATACATGGGGTGCAGTGTAATATACAGGATCTATACATGAGGTGCAGTGTAATATACAGGACTATACATGGGATGCAGTATAATATACAGGACTATACATGGGGTGCAGTGTAATATACAGGACTATACATGGGGTGCAGTGTAATATACAGGACTATACATGGGGTGCAGTGTAATATACAGGACTATACATGGGAGTGCAGTGTAATATACAGGACTATACATGGGATGCAGTGTAATATACAGGACTATACATGGGGTGCAGTGTAATATACAGGACTATACATGGGGTGCAGTGTAATATACAGGACTATACATGGGGTGCAGTGTAATATACAGGACTATACATGGGGTGCAGTGTAATATACAGGACTATACATGGGGTGCAGTGTAATATACAGGACTATACATGGGGTGCAGTGTAATATACAGGACTATACATGGGGTGCAGTGTAATATACAGGACTATACATAGGGTGCAGTGTAATATACAGGACTATACATGGGGTGCAGTGTAATATACAGGACTATACATGGGGTGCAGTGTAATATACAGGACTATACATGGGGTGCAGTGTAATATACAGGACTATACATGGGGTGCAGTGTAATATACAGGACTATACATGGGGTGCAGTGTAATATACAGGACTATACATGGGATGCAGTGTAATATACAGGACTATACATGGGATGCAGTGTAATATACAGGACTATACATGGGGTGCAGTGTAATATACAGGACTATACATGGGGTGCAGTGTAATATACAGGACTATACATGGGGTGCAGTGTAATATACAGGACTATACATGGGGTGCAATGTAATATACAGGACTATACATGGGGTGCAGTGTAATATACAGGACTATACATGGGGTGCAGTGTAATATACAGGACTATACATGGGGTGCAGTGTAATATACAGGACTATACATGGGGTGCAGTGTAATATACAGGACTATACATGGGATGCAGTATAATATACAGGACTATACATGGGGTGCAGTGTAATATACAGGACTATACATGGGGTGCAGTGTAATATACAGGACTATACATGGGATGCAGTGTAATATACAGGACTATACATGGGGTGCAGTGTAATATACAGGACTATACATGGGGTGCAGTGTAATATACAGGACTATACATGGGGTGCAGTGTAATATACAGGACTATACATGGGGTGCAGTGTAATATACAGGACTATACATAGGGTGCAGTGTAATATACAGGACTATACATGGGATGCAGTGTAATATACAGGACTATACATGGGGTGCAGTGTAATATACAGGACTATACATGGGGTGCAGTGTAATATACAGGACTATACATGGGGTGCAGTGTAATATACAGGACTATACATGGGGTGCAGTGTAATATACAGGACTATACATGGGGTGCAGTGTAATATACAGGACTATACATGGGATGCAGTGTAATATACAGGACTATACATGGGGTGCAGTGTAATATACAGGACTATACATGGGGTGCAGTGTAATATACAGGACTATACATAGGGTGCAGTGTAATATACAGGACTATACATGGGGTGCAGTGTAATATACAGGACTATACATGGGGTGCAGTGTAATATACAGGACTATACATGGGGTGCAGTGTAATATACAGGACTATACATGGGGTGCAGTGTAATATACAGGACTATACATGGGGTGCAGTGTAATATACAGGACTATACATGGGGTGCAGTGTAATATACAGGACTATACATGGGGTGCAGTGTAATATACAGGACTATACATAGGGTGCAGTGTAATATACAGGACTATACATGGGGTGCAGTGTAATATACAGGACTATACATGGGGTGCAGTGTAATATACAGGACTATACATGGGATGCAGTGTAATATACAGGACTATACATGGGGTGCAGTGTAATATACAGGACTATACATGGGGTGCAGTGTAATATACAGGACTATACATGGGATGCAGTGTAATATACAGGACTATACATGGGATGCAGTGTAATATACAGGACTATACATGGGGTGCAGTGTAATATACAGGACTATACATGGGGTGCAGTGTAATATACAGGACTATACATGGGGTGCAGTGTAATATACAGGACTATACATGGGGTGCAGTGTAATATACAGGACTATACATGGGGTGCAGTGTAATATACAGGACTATACATGGGGTGCAGTGTAATATACAGGACTATACATGGGGTGCAGTGTAATATACAGGACTATACATGGGGTGCAGTGTAATATACTGGACTATACATGGGGTGCAGTGTAATATACAGGACTATACATGGGGTGCAGTGTAATATACAGGACTATACATGGGATGCAGTATAATATACAGGACTATACATGGGGTGCAGTGTAATATACAGGACTATACATGTGATGCAGTATAATATACAGGACTATACATGGGGTGCAGTGTAATATACAGGACTATACATGGGGTGCAGTGTAATATACAGGACTATACATGGGATGCAGTGTAATATACAGGACTATACATGGGGTGCAGTGTAATATACAGAATTATACATGGGATGCAGTATAATATACAGGACTATACATGGGGTGCAGTGTAATATACAGGGCTATACATGGGGTGCAGTGTAATATACAGGACTATACATGGGGTGCAGTGTAATATACAGGACTATACATGAGGTGCAGTGTAATATACAGGACTATACATGGGGTGCAGTGTAATATACAGGACTATACATTGGGTTGCAGTGTAATATACAGGACTATACATGGGGTGCAGTGTAATGTACAGGACTATACATGTAGTGCAGTATAATATACAGGACTATACATGGGGTGCAGTGTAATATACAGGACTATACATGGGGTGCAGTGTAATATACAGGACTATACATGGGAAGCAGTGTAATGTACAGGACTATACATGGGGTGCAGTGTAATACAGAATTATACATGGGATGCAGTATAATATAAAGGACTATACATGGGGTGCAGTGTAATATACAGGGCTATACATGGGGTGCAGTGTAATATACAGGACTATACATGGTGTGCAGTGTAATATACAGGACTATACATGATGTGCAGTGTAATATACAGGACTATTTATGGGGTGCAGTGTAATATACAGGACTATACATTGGGTTGCAGTGTAATATGCAGGACTATACATGGGGTGCATTGTAATATACAGGACTATACATGGGGTGCATTGTAATATACAGGACTATACATGGGGTGCATTGTAATATACAGGACTATACATGGGGTGCAATGTATTATATAGGACTATACCTGGGGTGCAGTGTAATATACAGGACTATACATCGGGTGCAGTGTAATATACAGGACTATACATGGGGTGCATTGTAATATACAGGACTATACATGGGATGCATTGTAATATACAGGTGCAGTGTAATATTCAGGACTATACATGGGGTGCATTGTAATATACAGGACTATACATGGGGTGCATTATAATATACAGGACTATACATGGGGTGCATTGTAATATACAGGACTATACATGGGGTGCATTGTTATATACAGGACTATACATGGGGTGCAATGTAATATACAGGACTATACATGGGGTGCAGTGTAATATACAGGACTATACATGGGATGCAGTGTAATGTACAGGACTATACATGGGATGCAGTGTAATATACAGGACTATACATGGGGTGCATTGTAATATACAGGACTATACATGGGATGCAGTGTAATATACAGGACTATACATGGGGTGCAGTGTAATATACAGGACTATACATGGGGTGCAGTATAATATACAGGACTATACATGGGGTGCAGTGTAATATACAGGACTATACATCGGGTGCAGTGTAATATACAGGACTATACATGGGATGCAGTGTAATATACAGGACTATACATGGGGTGCATTGTAATATACAGGACTATACATGGGGTGCAGTGTAATGTACAGGACTATACATGGGGTGCAGTGTAATATACAGGACTATACATGGGGTGCAGTGTAATATACAGGATCTATACATGAGGTGCAGTGTAATATACAGGACTATACATGGGATGCAGTATAATATACAGGACTATACATGGGGTGCAGTGTAATATACAGGACTATACATGGGGGTGCAGTGTAATATACAGGACTATACATGGGTTGCAGTGTAATATACAGGACTATACATGGGAGTGCAGTGTAATATACAGGACTATACATGGGATGCAGTGTAATATACTGGACTATACATGGGGGTGCAGTGTAATATACAGGACTATACATGGGGTGCATTGTAATATTCAGGACTATACATGGGGTGCAGTGTAATATACAGGACTATAAATGGGGTGCAGTGTAATATACAGGACTATACATGGGGTGCAGTGTAATATACAGGACTATACATGGGGTGCAGTGTAATATACAGGGCTATATATGGGGTGCAGTGTAATATACAGGACTATACAAATGGTGCAGTGTAATATACAGGACTATACATGGGGTGCAGTGTAATATACAGGACTATACATGGGGTGCAGTGTAATATACAGTACTATACATATGGTGCAGTGTAATATTCAGGACTATACATGGGGTGCAGTGTAATATACAGGACTATACATGGGGTGCATTGTAATATACAGGACTATACATGGGATGCAGTGTAATATACAGAACTATACATGGGATGCAGTGTAATATACAGGACTATACATGGGGTGCAGTGTAATATACAGGACTATACATGGGGTGCAGTGTAATATACAGGACTATACATGGGGTGCAGTGTAATATACAGGACTATACATGGGGTGCAATGTAATATACAGGACTATACATGGGGTGCAGTGTAATATACAGGACTATACATGGGGTGCAGTGTAATATACAGGACTATACATGGGGTGCAGTGTAATATACAGGACTATACATGGGGTGCAGTGTAATATACAGGACTATACATGGGATGCAGTGTAATATACAGGACTATACATGGGGTGCAGTGTAATATACAGGACTATACATGGGGTGCAGTGTAATATACAGGACTATACATGGGGTGCAGTGTAATATACAGGACTATACATGGGGGTGCAGTGTAATATACAGGACTATACATGGGATGCAGTGTAATATAGAGGACTATACATGGGGTGCAGTGTAATATACAGGACTATACATGGGGTGCAGTGTAATATACAGGACTATACATAGGGTGCAGTGTAATATACAGGACTATACATGGGGGTGCAGTGTAATATACAGGACTATACATGGGGTGCAGTGTAATATACAGGACTATACATGGGGTGCAGTGTAATATACAGGACTATACATGGGTGCAGTGTAATATACAGGACTATACATAGGGTGCAGTGTAATATACAGGACTATACATGGGGTGCAGTGTAATATACAGGACTATACATGGGGTGCAGTGTAATATACAGGACTATACATATGGTGCAGTGTAATATTCAGGACTATACATGGGGTGCAGTGTAATATACAGGACTATACATGGGGTGCATTGTAATATACAGGACTATACATGGGATGCAGTGTAATATACAGGACTATACATGGGATGCAGTGTAATATACAGGACTATACATGGGGTGCAGTGTAATATACAGGACTATACATGGGGTGCATTGTAATATACAGGACTTTACATGGGGTGCAGTGTAATATACTGGACTATACATGGGGTGCAGTGTAATATACAGGACTATACATGGGGTGCAGTGTAATATACAGGACTATACATGGGGTGAAGTGTAATGTACACGACTATACATGGGGTGCAGTGTAATATACAGGACTATACATGGGGTGCAGTGTAATATACAGGACTATACATGGGGTGCAGTGTAATTTACAGGACTATACATGGGGTGCAGTGTAATATACAGGACTATACATGGGGTGCAGTGTAATATACAGGACTATACATGGGGGTGCAGTGTAATATACAGGACTATACATGGGATGCAGTGTAATATACAGGACTATACATGGGGGTGCAGTGTAATATACAGGACTATACATGGGGTGCATTGTAATATACAGGACTATACATGGGGTGCAGTGTAATATACAGGACTATACATAGGGTACAGTGTAATATACAGGACTATACATAGGGTACAGTGTAATATACAGGACTATACATGGGGTGCAGTGTAATATACAGGACTATATATGGGGGTACAGTGTAACATATAGGACTATACATGGGGTGCAGTGTAATATACATGACTATACATGGGGTGCAGTGTAATATACAGGACTATATATGGGGTGCAGTGTAATATACAGGACTATACATGGGGGGTGCAGTGTAATATACAGGAGTATACATGGGATGCAGTGTAATATACAGGACTATACATGGGGTGCAGTGTAATATACAGGACTATACATAGGGTACAGTGTAATATACAGGACTATATATGGGGGTACAGTGTAACATACAGGACTATACATGGGGTGCAGTGTAATTTACAGGACTATACATGGGGTGCAGTGTAATATACAGGGCTATATATGGGGTGCAGTGTAATATACAGGACTATACAAATGGTGCAGTGTAATATACAGGACTATACATGGGGTGCAGTGTAATATACAGGACTATACATGGGGTGCAGTGTAATATACAGAACTATACATGGGGTGCAGTGTAATATACAGGACTATACATGGGGTGCAGTGTAATATACAGGACTATACATGGGGGTGCAGTGTAATATACAGGACTATACATGGGGTGTAGTGTAATATACATGACTATACATGGGGTGCAGTGTAATATACAGGACTATACATTGGATGCTGTGTAATATACAGGACTATACATGGTGTGCATTGTAATATACAGTAGTATACATGGGATACGGTGTAATATACAGGACTATACATGGGGTGCAGTGTAATATACAGGACTATACATGGGGTGCATGGTAATATACAGGACTATACATGGGGCGCAGTGTAATATACAGGACTATACCTGGGGTGCAGTGTAATATACAGGACTATACACGGGGTGCAGTGTAACATAGTATTGGTGTAATATACGTACTGGAGTGCCCGTGTGGCCTCCAGTATGTCGGTAGGACCACTGAGTTTAAAGACCAAGATTCAGGAACATATACGTATCATTAAAAAAAGGTTCAGAAACGCAGTGTCCTTGCATTTTAAGCAGGCCCATCAAAAAGCCCAAGAGGTCTACGTTTTATCAGTGTGAAGATTGTTAGGACATCTATACGAGGGGGGATCTTGTTGCGAAGATCAATAAACGGGAGGTGGAATGGATTTAAATATTGAGTACACTTCAACCCCAAGGAATTAACAGAGTGTGATATTAAACAATGTATAATTTGAGGTTTTACGTCATAACTAATAGCGCATTTGGGTTTAACCCGGAGTGAAGGACCTGTGGGGGTGGAGTCTGGTGATTGGTTAGGATTCTACACGTGGTATAAGACACCAGACCCATTACGTAGGGCGTGTGTATTTTTATGAATGAATTATTGAGCGAGCATCATACACCCCTGTTAGCTCTAGAAAATCAAGGGAAATGTGAAAAGAAAATTGTTAAGTAAAATGTACACAAGGAAATATGAATGGCAGTATTGTATGAGCTGTTATATTTAATGTTTTTATTAATGTTTTATGCTGATATTTGGGTTGGGTTTTAGAAGGGGAGGGACTGATTTGGGAATTAAAAACAGCTTTGTGTGAGACATTGCAGACGCCCCTGACAAAGCAGAATAGTGAAACCCGGGTCGGGCAGTGTGGAGATTTTATATGTACTGAGATGCCGGTCAAAAGTGGATGTTTGTGTACATTAAATAAGTTTTAATTGAATTTGAGAAAGTACTTCACTATTCTGTGACCCTTTCAGGTCCTTGTGGATAAAGGGGGAAATATCTGCAGGATCTAGGATTGATACTTTTGATATGTCTGTTACAAGTGGATGCTTGAGTACAACAAATAACTTTTATTCAAACAGATAAGATGCTTCACTATGTTCTGACTCTTTGACAGTCTACAGGTTTCTGTGGTTGAAGGGAGGAATATCGGTGGAATCTGGCTTATCTTCAATGCTTTCAGTTTACTTGAAAGAAGCCCTGTGTTGGTCTAGTTGGATCCAAAAAACTGCAGCGCAATCCTGTATACCAAAAACGTGTTACTTAGTAAACTTGCCCACATTACTGTAGTATCTGCAGCACCAAGAATCCAGGCAACGTGTCAGATTATCATTTGTTTTTTGTGTCCCAACATGTCCCCACTGTGCCCCGGAAGTAATAATGCTCCCATAGTGCCCATACTAGTAATCACGTTCCCCATAGACCCCCAGTAGTAATAAAGCCCATCATAATGCCCCCAGTAGTAATTCTCCTTATATTGTGCCAGTGCAAAAAATAAGCACCCACTTAATGCCCCCAGTTCAGCTAATATCCCTATTGTGCCCGGTAATGTGCCAGTATAAAATACCCCTAAATGGTGCCCCCAGTAAATACCCCCATAGTGCTCCTCTCCCCCGTACTCCTAGTGCCCCCCATTATGTACCAGTATAAAATGCCCCATATATAGTGCCCCAGTAATGCCCAGTGTCCCCCATAATTTGCAAAAATAAAATACCTCTTAGTTCCCCCATAGATTAGCCCAGGGCTCGACAAATCCCAGGCGCCAGGTCGCCTGGGTATTTGTCAGCCCGTTCTCTCAGGTGCCCCGTCATGCTGCATGCTGCAGCCGCCTATATAGAGCCTCAGGCGGCTGCAGCACTGCCCGGGCTGGTGTGTCCATGAGGACGCACCTCCTGGGCGCAGCATGAAGAGAGGGACTGACAGGAGGGAAACGCTCAGCGCTCCCTCCTGTCAGTTCTTCATTGTAGCGTGGCCGAGCCCTGTATGGTCCACGGTACAGGGAGCATCTGTCCACTTCCTGTCAGTCCGCTCGGGTACAGGAAACTAAAGCTCCTGTACCCGTAGGACCATACAAAGCTCGGCCGTACTACACTAGAGGCGAGGGAGGGGGAGAATGACAAAAGGGGGAAAGAGCTGGGCGTTGTAGTGATGCGGGGACTGCAGAGGCTGAGCGCCAGCTGGGGGTTGTAGTGCTCAGTAAAATGTCATGGTGCCCACTGTGTTTGTGCCCTCCGGACCCCTCTGCCCTCCCCTCCGGACCCCTCTGCCCTCCCCTCCGGACCCCTCTGCCCTCCCCTCTGGACCCTGTAATCCTTGTAAGGGTTTCCACACGTCATGGCGGCCGCAAGTGGCGATCACTTAGACGCTGGCAGCATCTGACGTGTCATATAACCTATTGAAGAGGGGAAGCATTATGGGGGGCCCTATATACTCGCACATTATGGGGGGAACTATGGAGAACAGGGGAAGGAACACTATGGGGGCATCTACTAGGGGCTCTATGTACTGGCATGCATTATTGGGGGGCTGTATGGAGAAGTGAGGGGTGGGAGGGGGGCACTATGGGGGCATCTATTGGGGGCTTTATGACGCGGCTCCGCCTGGCTCCTAACTTTTTTAGCTGGCTCCTAGATCCCAAGGAAATTTGTCAAGCCCTGGATTAGCCCATAGTACGCCTCTCTCCCCTTCCCCATAGTACCCACCATATAAAATACCCCTTTGTGGCCTCAGTAGATGCCCCTATAGTGCCCCCAATAATGTGCCAGTAAGAAGTGCCCCCATAGAGGCCCCTTAATCATGTGCCAGTAACTAGTACTATATAAAAAAAAACACATACTTACCTCCATCAGGCTGGCAACAATGCAATGCAGGCCTCTTCCGGCCTGTGTCCCTCGCTGTACGGCTCAGGTGGCGCACAGCCTATCAGAGGAACTGGGAAGGTAGACGCCTCTCCCCTGCCCCACAGCATCTGTTATGTGCATGACACTGTGCAGGCACAAAAGGGGTATCTGTGGCCAAGAAGTGAAATGCCATAAATCCCTCATGTACTATTCACTTCATGGCAGAATAATAAACCACGCAAAGGTTGAAAATAACATATGCTGTTGTAGTTCCTCATATGGACCTGGAAAAGGGCGAAGCTATACACTGCTGGTCAGAAGTTCCATCCAGGCTAGGAAGAAGTGTGAATACGGTGCTGTGCTCGATAGCTTGCAATTGCCATTTTGATAATTTTAAAAAAATTGTCTGTTTATATAATTTTTGACTGTCTCTGGGGTGAAGGACGAGTCAGTGTCATATTGGGCACGTGTATGGCAGTTAAACATGGTAGGTGTACTACATGCTCTCGTCGGTGGGCTACCCTGTAATTATTATTCATTGTGAAGAATGTGGCAGGAATGGAGTTCAGCAGGTCCTGGTGGAAGGCAGCATCTACATCAGGCATGCTCAACCTGCGGCCCTCCAGCTGTTGCAAAACTACAACTCCCATCATTCCCGGACAGCCATCAGCCTACAGAAGGGCATGGTGGGAGTTGTAGTTTTACAACAGCTGGAGGGCCGCAGGTTGAGCATCCCTGATCTACATGGACTCTAAGCTTCATTGAAGAAAGGCCATCAATCTCCGATACCAGTTATGATGGTATCACAAAATTATTTGCTGATCACAATTCTATCTTTTGCAGGTGAAATGAGAATTTGGATAGAATTTTACCCATCGGTTGTTTTAAATTGCGCTGAAACCCTATTTTTGTACACTGGAGACTGAGGACGAGGCCATCATAAATTCAATTTTTCTTCCTTACCCTCAGACATCCAGATTCAGCTGTCGTTATGGTGGGACTCAGGGCTCGAGTCCAGGGGGAACGGGTGGGAACGGCGTTCCTGCACTTTTTTCACAGCAGGAACGCCGTTCCCACTAAGGGCAAAATGACCAGGAAGCGGTGAAGACTTTGTACTCACCGCTTCCTGGTTATCGGCTGTCGGCTGTCAGGGCTGCGCACAGTGTTAGGCGCTCTGTGACCTCACGCTGTGCGCAGCCTTCACAGCACAGCCGAGAACCAGGAAGAGAGGAGCGACGGCGTCCAGGAGCAGGAGAGGGTAAGTGTTTTTTTTGTTTTAGATTTTATGGCTGGTGAGAGGCACTGACTGGTGGCTAATGGAGGGGGCTGATGGAGGGGGTCACTGGGGGCTGATGGAGGGAGCACTGGTGGCTGATGGAGGGGGCACTGGTGGCTGATGGAGGGGTCACTGGTGGCTGATGGAGGGGTCACTGGTGGCTGATGGAGGGGTCACTGGGGGCTGATGGAGGGGTCACTGGTGGCTGATGAAGAGGGCACTGGTGGCTGATGGAGGGGTCACTGGGGGCTGATGAAGGGGGCACTGGGGGCTGATTGACTGGTCACTGGGGGCTGGTGGAGAGGCACTGGGGGCTAATAGAGAGGCACTGGGGGCTGATGGAGGGGGTCACTAGGGGCTGATGGAGGGGGCACTGGGGGCTGATTGACTGGTCACTGGGGGCTGATTGACTGGTCACTGGGGGCTGATTGACTGGTCACTGGGGGCTGATTGACTGGTCACTGGGGGCTGATTGACTGGTCACTGGGGGCTGGTGGAGAGGCACTGGGGGCTGATGGAGGGGCACTGGGGGCTGATGGAGGGGGCACTGGGGGCTGATGGAGGGGGCACTGGGGGCTGATGGAGGGGGCACTGGGGGCTGGTGGGGAGGCACTGGGGGCTGGTGGAGAGGCACTGGGGGCTGGTGGAGAGGCACTGGGGGCTGGTGGAGAGGTCTTATCTGAGGTCTGATTGGGGGTCATTCATATTGGGGTCTGAGCTGAGGTGTGATCTGGGGTCTTATTAACATTGGGCATCTTATTGGGGCTGTTAGCTGAGGTCTGATTAACATTGGGGGTCTGATTGGTGGTCTGACCTGAGGTGTAATAAAAATTTTTTTTTTTCCTATTGTCCCCCTCTAAAACCTAGGTGCATCTTATAGGGCGAAAAATATGGTGCTTGCTCCTCCTCCTGACCTCCCCTGCCACTTGCGTACGCCGCGCACCGTGACGTTACACGGAGGCACTTGGGTGAGTTCCCACACTTTTTTTCCCAGGACTTGACCCCTGGTGGGACTTCTGAAGAAAGTGGTCTACGGGGTTGGGTGTTTCATGTTGGAGTTTTGAGGTGCTATAGAGCGTTACTTTGTGTGGTGCTGTATCTCCAATTCTACATGTGCCATCGTTGTATGGAGTTATGCACTGTATAGCAGTTATACATGCTATAATATGGTACTGTGCAGTGGGATCATATAGAACAGGAAATGGAAAAAGTAAAGTCTGGGGGCAAGAAACAAAAGGAAAATAAAAACTTTTCTATAGCATTGTAGCTAGCTTGTGCTGTCCCTGGATTAAAGCAGCCATGTTTTCAACTACATCATCTGTCACTATTTTTACATTATTCATAGGCAGATATGACATAATATTGTCTAGGCAGTGCCTCCTATAGCTGTACCCTAGGGATGAGGGTACTAACCAATACTGTTAGGCACTGACACTACCACTGCTCAACACTGACAACTACACAGGATATTCTAGCCCTGATGTAAAAGGACAGTAGTAGATTATCTCATTAGCCGTTAGCATCCAAGCTTCCAAGGCTACAGAATAAATCTGCTTAATTTTTGTGACTATTATAAATTTCCAGAAGTTGGGATCCAAACCTTTATTTGAAGAAGGCCGCAGGTCTTGTTTTATCCATGTGTAAAGGGATGTCCCGGATTGGGTAACACATGGATGCAGGTGACACATCATGCCACTGTGCTGTTCCATATCGCATAGGGACATATAATTGTAGGGGATCACCACTATCCTGGTCTCCCCTCTAAGCCAGCGGACCACAACCCCCATCTGTGGGGCAATCTATTTTTTTCCTGGGTTCCTTTTTTATTTATTAATACTGCAAGGTGTACCTGGGTCATGTTTTTCTCCCCTGATGAGCTGCTCTACTCGCATCAGCGGAGCAGTGAAACATGCGTGTAGGGAGTGTATTTAGTTTATAGGGACATTTAGTTTTTTAGAATAAGGGATAGGTTCCAGACGGGGTCGCCCTTTTTAGGACGAGTGCCCTGTGGTGAGGCTGCTACTATTAGTATCAGGGATAGTGTACAGCCAACCACAGGGCGCATTTAGGGACCCTACACGTGTGTTTCATGTTATGAGTATGTCCTGCTACTGTGGCATCAACCTGGATATTTCACATGTGATCCGGATCTTCCCTTACGTCTAGTCCCTGGGTACCGGTAGGATAAACTGGCTTTATCTGTGCCGCCGTGCACTTGCTGTATGGGATACCCGTTATCCATTAATCAAATGTTATGAGGGTACGATAATTTGATGCCCCATCAGTTTGTTTGTTCATGCACTTTATTATTGGACTATATCGATTTTAAATGACCTATTAAATGTTATGTTTTAAGGTTACCCTTGAGTAGAAGATTTTGGTTTTTTGGTAATCTGGAGCACAGGTCTACAACTGCCCTAAATATTGATTCAATTGTTTAACACATGGATGCCTCTAGGAGCAGTGCCTTAACCACTACAGGACCGTCTAACGCACGGATGCATCCGGCGGGCGGTCCTGTAGTTCTGGGTTGACGCGTCGGCGCGTCATCTCGCGAGACTTCCTGTGAACGAGCGCGCGTTCACAGTGCTGCGCGTCTCAGGAGTTGTACTGCAGCCTGCCAGCGATGATCAATCGCTGGCAGGCTGTAGATGCGAAATAAATCACATCAAACAGGTATATCAGACGCTGTTTTGTTAACAGCGTCTGATATAGCTGCTACCTGATCCTCTGGTGGTCCCATTTGCTGGGATCGACCACCAGAGGACCAGGTAACTATGTAAAGTTGCACCAAACACTACACTAACCCCCCCCCCCCCTCACCTATTAACCCGTTGATCACCCCATCTAGATTCCCTGATCACCCCCCTGTCATTGATCACACCCCTTGTAAGGCTCCATTCAGACGTCCATATGTGTTTTGCAGATCCGCACATTGCCAGAACTATATAGAAAATGCTTTTTCTTGTCCGCAGGACATGTTCTATATTTTTGCGGAACGGAAGTGCAGACCCGGAAGCGCAGATCCGTAATTTCGGATCCGAGCGGGACAGTCTGTCCCTATAGAAATGAATGGGTCCGCAATTCCGTTCCGCAAACAGAATTGTGGACGTGTGAATGGGGCCTAAGGGTCCCTTATCACCGACAGTTAGTTAGCTACTTGTTAGGTAGTTAGCGCCCAGCCCACCGCACCGCAGTCACTGATTATGGTAGAGATTTTTTCATCCACATTGATCGATGCGAATGAAGAAATCTTTGCCGTTCATTTATTTTTTTTTCAGCCCAGAGGCTGAACGGAAAAAAAAATCTCATTACCCGTATGCTCAATATAAGGAGAATCGCAGAAACTCCTAATGCTGGCCATACGTGTAATGATTGCGGAGACCCTCAAATGCCAGGGCAGTATAAATACACCACATGTGACCCCATTTTATTTTCACAAGTTAGTGGAATATGAGACTTTGTAAAAAAAATATATATATATATATCAATTTCCACTAACTTGTGCCAAAAAAAAATCTTCTATGAACTCACCATGCCCCTCCGCGAATACTTTGGGGTGTCTTCTATCTAAAATGGTGTCACTTGGGGGTATTTATACTATCCTGGCATTCTAGCACCTGAAGAAACATGACAGGTGCTCAGAAAGTCAGAGCAGCTTCAAAATGCCGAAATTCACTTTTTTGCACCATAGTTTGTAAACGCTATAACTTTTACCCAAACTAATAAATATACACTTATTGGATTTTTTTTTATCAAAGACATGTAGAACAATAAATTTAGAGAAAAATATATAGAAATGTAGTTTTAATAAAAAAATTTACAACAGAAAGTGAAAAATGTCATTTTTTTTGCAAAAATTTCGGTCATTTTTGATTAATAGCAAAAAAGTTAAATGTCAGCAGCAAAGAAATACCACCAAATGAAAGCTCTATTAGTGAGAAGAAAAGGAGGTAAAATTGATTTGGGTGGTAAGTTGTATGATGGAGCAATAAACGGTGAAAGTAGTGTAGTGCAGAATTGTAAAAAGTGGCCTGGACATTAAGGGGGTTTAAGCTAGGGGGGCTGAAGTGGTTAATTATCTGTGGTCTCATGTGTTCGTGTGGCTTTATGGGTCTGAGTGTCATCCCTTTCCTGAGGTGGTGCTGCTCTTGGAAGAGAGCATCCATGCCCTCCCCTGATGATTAGTCTATGAAACCTCAAATAACCTATTCCCTGTTGTCAGTGATACATTTCTGTTCCCGTTACCAGCAGAAGAAAAGGTACCAGCATTTCCTGGTGACGCGTGAGGGACCTGTGGAGCGAAGAACCCAATGTTTCTGGTGCTGAATTGTCTTTCTTTGACATGGACCGCCTCTGTTGCAGATATTTTGAAGCATTCTCCTCCTGTTGGTTTAGGTCCACTCGCCTCATCATGCTTGGTGCCATAGATCTGGATGGTGATTACAGTTGTGGAAACCACCAGTGCTAATCTGCTTGTAGTGCTATGAAAGCAAAATAAATGGTGGTCTAACTAAAAGCATGGTGATTATATTTAGTGATGAGCGAAGTATTGGAAATGTTACAAAACAATTTGCTTTGTCGTGAAGTGATGGAAGCACTGCTCCCCTTCATTGTACCTCCTCAGCGCCTGTGTTCATAGCTGACCATGGCATCTGACTAATAAAACTGTAAAATAAAAAATAATTCTTATCCATTTGATTTCAAATAGTGTAGCGTGAACTTGTGTTATCAAGTTTGGCATACAGGGCTCACGTTATCTAAGAATTCCAATATGGATTCTACTACCACAGACCTTAAGTTATGGTCCTTAGCAGCGGCCTCCATAACAGAATTCCTAGATAACCCAAACCTTGTACGACTAACTTGAAAACACAAGTTCACTAAAGACTACAATCAAATTACTGCTTTACTGCGTTTCACAGAAACCCGATTTGCTGCCATCAAGCACAATGAAATTCAGCTTTGCGGTGAAATAAATTTTACCAGAAATTTGGATCAAGTTTGTGGAGTTATATTTGCTCAACACGAATTATATTAAAAGAACTGTGTCTAGCACTAAATCTTCTTCATCCAGTACTATAAACATGTGTACTTTGTGTGGGGGGGGGGGGTCTCTCATTTAGATATTCTCCCATGTATCAGTGGTTTCTGAAGTATTATGGTCTACACCAGGGGTCAGCAAACTCTGGCACTCCAGATGTTAGGAAACTACATCTCCCATCATGCACACTTGCTTGGCTGCTCTCTAAGCTCTTAAAAAACCCGATGCTTCTTTGAAGATGGAGGGCAATAAGTCACTAATACCTCTTAAGTTAGGGCTGGTGAGATGATCTTTCCAAAGAGTTCTCTCACTGTTAATAGACATTGCCCATTTGCATCCTGTCATCAAGCCTGCGCTATGTGAACTCGCGGTCACCCTGCCTTTAATAGGGATGGTACTTGGTGTGCTCATGCTGTGCTTATTATAGGCAGCGTAGTGCATGGCAATAGCCTTGGGGTACTTTGGTCATGTATTTCACCAAGGGGGCTAGGCTTAGGAACATTAAGAAACCCTGGAACTACATAGACCTCTCATCTGAAGGCTCTCCTCCCATTGCTGGTACATGTAGTCATTCACCTCCTCGGGCTTTCCTCCCGTTTCTGCTATATGTCATCATTCAACTCCTTGGGCTTACTAGAACTGAGCTGAGTAGTGGCTCAGTGGTCTGCAGGGGTTATCTGATGTGGGTTCTCTGTTCTGAACGATGCAGCTTGGTGGGAAGAGATGAATGGAAGTATTTTTAAAACTAAGTGTAAACTTTTTTTTTTTGCCACCTTCCACTGTGTTTCACCATTCACAACCAACCAAATTCTTTTCTCCACATCACACCAAATTATTCCCAAAACCGATTATAAGACAGCACACACTCCATACATATCTTTCCCTTGCTTGGATTGGAACCAAGGCCTTCCCTGCTCTAAGATACCTGTACTAACCACTGGAGCCACCACACTACTCAACACAAGAAGCAACTACGGGCATGGGCGTAGCTATAGGGGGTGCAGAGGTAGCAGTCGCTACCGGGCCTAGGAGCCTGAGGGGGCCCAAAGAACCTTGTGCCACATAAGAAGACACACAAAGCACTGAGGGAAGGGGGGCCCAAGATGAACTCTTGCACCAGGGCCCATGAGCCGTTAGCTACACCCCTGATTGACACGTTGATCTGATGAAGTGATAAGTTAGCAGTACTTATATGATTTGTAGAAAAGCAAAGCTGAGGTTGTAGTCAGTTTATTATTTATAGGCTTATTGTATGTCTATATGTGATTTTGAGAGAATCTGTGAACTGCGATGTTTAAGGCACTTCCCAGAAAATTGAATGTTATGTAAATGAAAATAAAGAGCAAAACTTAAAAAAAAAGGTCAGTAGGAAGAGTAAAAATGAAAATAGAAACAAAGCGAAGAGAAACAGTTAACCAAGAGTGGTCCACCCAACTACGAACATGGTGGATAATATCAAGATTATAGATCAGGGGTCAGCAACCTTAGGCACTCCAGGTGTTGTGAAACTACAACTCTCAGCATGCACACTTGCTTGGCTGTTCTCAGAACTTCCATAGAAGAGAATGGAGCATGCTGGGAGTTGTAGTTTCACAACAGCTGGAGTGCCAGAGGTTGCTAACCCCTGTTATAGACTATACATTCATCTGTGACATATAGCTCCACAGCGCCCAAGTACGTAAGTATTTATTATAATTGTTATTACTTCTAGCTGACATTTTTTCAAATCTACAGTTGGTATTTACTTTCCTTATTATATAAGAAATATCTGGGATTGTGGTTGATTTCTAGTTGCCTGCTATGCTCTGTAGTGAGGATTGCTAAGATTGTCTGCTGTTGGATCTGTTGTCATAAGTAGAGATGAGTGAAGTTATGAAAAATGTTATTCCGCTGCTTCACGGAATTTCAATTCCTGATTAATTA
>JAKVIS010002738.1:0-21006 GCA_033119425.1 Bufotes viridis | reverse complement strand
TTTCTTTATTAGAGTAGAAACTTCCATCTCTAGATTGCTCTGTTTTATTTCCCGAGGAAAAATTTTGTTTATTATAAAATGATTGGGAGGCAAGTCCCGAACTCCAATTTGAGGCCTTTTTTTATGGTAGCCTGCACCCCAGGGAAGCCCTACTTTTCCCAGGTCGAAACAAACTCTTTTAACCTGCTTCCTACCCAGCATATGACGACGTTGTTTTTTTTATGAGAGGCATTGTTAGGATAGAAGAGGAAACTTCTTCCTCTTCCCCTAGCTGGCTGCCATCTTCTGGACGCCTCTTTCTTCTCCTGATCTGCTCTAGTTTTCTTCTGGTTACGAAAGGAACGCTTTTGGTTAAAGAATGTACTCTCGGACGGGAAACCTTTCTTTTATCCAAAGCTTTATCGAGAATGTCATCTAACGCAGATCCAAACAGTCTATCCCCTTCACACGGAATAGAACACAAACTGTTTTTTGAACCTGCATCCCCTGACCAAGAACAAAGCCATATAGCCCTACGGGTAGCAGTAGATATGGCAGCAGACCTGGCAGTCAATTTGACTAAATCTGCAGAGGCATTTGCTAAAAAATTAGACTCCTTCCTTAGCATAGGAAGGGAAGCTAGTATTTGTTTCCTAGGGGTCCCTGCCACTAAATGTTCATCCAACTTGTTTAGCCAAACCGATAAGGTCCCGGCTGTGCAGGTGGAAGCAATGCTAGGCCTAAACAGGACCTTTTCAATAGATTTTCAACATTTTTTTTGTCCATTGGGTGCCGTATGTCCTCAAAGGGGAGAGAAGTCTTTTTTTAAATACGCACCACAGGGGCATCAATTTTTGGTGTCTTATCCCAAAGGTTAGACTCTGATTCGGAAAAAAAAAATTCTTTTAAAGAAGGTGTTTTTTTTTGTGTATGGGAAAAACCCTTCTCTTCCTCTCCCCTAATCCCTGAAACATCCAGTCTTGAATGGAGTGGACCTCTTTGACATACTCTATGATCATTGTTGCCCTGATAGTTTTTAAAAGGCTCAGTTTCTTCAGGAGGAAAAAGCGGTCTACCTGAGCCGTCTTCCGAGGAATCAGTGTCTATGGTAGACAACATTTCCCCTTCATCTATTTCAAACCCGAAATCACAGTTTTGAGATTTTTAAGAAGTAGATGGCCTTGGGGAAGGTTAATCTGGAGTACACTGTCGTGCCTACTTCCTCTTTAATAATGCATCTCATGGTGTCAAGAAAGGAGGGAGACTCCTCTGTGACTACTTTTTCCATGCACTTGGGACATAGGGCTTTCTTAAGCTTTGAAGAGAAGAATTTTTTAACAAATGGCAAATTTTCTGTGTCCAGATTCACCAGTAGCTGGTTTAGAGGTGATGGTCTCTCTGCCCTAGAATGTTAAAATAAACTAGGGCCAGTTCTTTTTATAAAGAGGAGACCAGCACCCTAATATGCACCAGGGGTGAATGGAATCACACATAAATGAGATAAATAAATGTAATCTCAGGAGAGGAGGCTTACCGGGCTGAGGGCACTGGCTGCAGGATCCCCAGGCTTGCGGGCAGGTTCAGCGGTATCCACAGAAGCCAGCATGGTGGCTTGTTTTACAAGAAACAGCAAAGCATTTTTCTGAATCTGTCGCCCTTAATAGCGACGTCCTGCTCCGCGGGTTGGCTCCCTTGCCGGAAACGGAAGTGAACTGCCAGCCTGAGAACGAGAGTCCTGTGCCCAAGGAAGATTCTCGCCTGAAAGTGCGCATGCGTGCTGGATCCTGCGCGACTTCCCTAGCCAAGGGGATATCGCTAATCCGGGATTGCCTCCAGAGAGAGGACTTATACCAAGGAGTGGTGAAGGGAGGCCCAGCGTCCCTGGACCCCCCGCTCCCTGCATGGCCCTCCCACACAGTGAGGCAAAGAACAGGCCGTGTGAGTAATCCCTGGTTCCTGGACTCCAGGAAGAGCTTCCACGTTCACCACTGAGGACAGGAAACAAAAGAACAGGCCGTGTGAGTAATCCCTGGTTCCTGGACTCCAGGAAGAGCTTCCATGTTCACCTAAGGACAGGAAACAATGACTGAATTAGGTAAGGGGAGGAGGCCTTTTAAGATCCTGTTTCTACGTTGTTTCCTGTCCTGGGGACGGGAAAACCCCATTGTGGAGGTGCCAGTAAAAAATGGCCCTCAAATAGCTCCGCAGATGTAAATAAGAAAGAATAGTAAAGAATATGGCAAGGAAAAGAAAAATCATTTTTTTTCCCTTCACCCACGACAGCACCATGAGAGAGAAGATCTGCCCCCATAGACAGGAAATAATAAAAAAGGATTTACAAGCCACCCCCTATTGCCTTGTCAGCCAACCCTGGGATGCGGGGGAGGTCAGGTGATACAGCACTCGGCTGTCCCGACCCGCCCACATGCTTCCTGTTTACGCTGACAAAGAAATCGCTACATTTACATAGTTTGCCCAATATATCGGATTAGTTTTTTCTGAGCGTTAATATATTGTTGGGGTGAAAGATCTTTCTCATAGATCCTATATTGTTTGCATTTAATATTTGCATTATGGGTGCAATTTTTACTAGATTGTATAATCTACCCCTCAGATACATGTCCCATTAAACTCTATGATATGGAGGGGGAGTGTTTTTTTGAGGGGGGAGGGGAAAGGTGGGCCATTCGTTTTATTTCGTTTTTTTTTTTAAAGAGGTCATACTCAGTTTTTTCTATATTTAAGACCTCCTTATTATTTGGGGGCTCCATCAGTCAATGATTGACTTTAGATGTTTAACCCTTTCCCATCCGTTAAAAATGGCTTATATGATAAATACTTATTTAACCCATTTGGTGTCACTGATTTCAGCCTAAAAATCCATTTTGCCTCGACCCTCCGGATCTTATTGGACGGGGGATATGCTGTATGCCTACAAATTTTAGAAAGGTGGCATCACCCCCATGTGTCTAGATTATGTGTCTTGCCACTGAGGTATCCTTTTCATTGGAGATGTCATTAATGTGGTCCCTAATGTGGCATCTAAATTCCCTCTTAGTTTTCCCTACGTAGTCTAGAGGGCAGCTGCATTGGGCAGGTATATTACTCCCATTGTCAGACAGTTTATAAGGTCCCGGATCTCATATTCGTTCTCAGTATGGGAGCTCCTGAATTTTTCGGTTGTGGTGACCTGGTCGCAGGCTACGCCCTTTCTACATTTAAGCATTCCTAGTGGTCTTCTAGATTCACAGCTTTTCCTGGGGGCTGAAAATTGTTATTTACAAGTCTATCTCTCAGACTTCGTCCCTCTCTAAATGTAATCTGAGGGTATGGTCCGAGCACGTTATTCAAGGTCTGGGTCAGCACATAATATATCCCAGTTTTTCGTGAGTGTTTTTCTAATTTTCACATGTGCATTATCATAGGTACCAATAATTCGGATTTTACTGGTAGATGATGTTGCTGTGTCCGTTTTTTAAGGGAGAAGGAGAGAGTCCCTTTTTTCAGTACAGGCTGCTTCGAATGCAGACCTGAGGATCCCATTGGGATATCCTCTGTCCCTGAATCTGGTCCTTAAGTCATGAGCCTGCATCTTGAACATACTCATATTAGAGCAATTATGACGTAACCTAAGGTACTGGCCTTTAGGTATGCCTATACGCAGAGAGTAGGGGTGTGCACTTTCCCACCAAAGTAGGCTATTGGTCGCAGTTGTTTTGCGATACAATGATGTTGTCATGTTATTATCATGCCTCTCTCAATCAGTACATCCAGGAAGGGGAGGGACCTATGTTCACACACTGAGATGAATCTAAGTCCTACATCGTTCTCATTGATGATTTTTGCAAACTCAGTGAAAGAGTGTTTTGTCCCCTTCCATAGTACAAAAACATCATTTATAAATGTAAGCCATAGAACTATATTTTTATGCCACTTATTTTGATGTTCTGACCAGATGTAGTTGGCCTCCCACCAGCCCAGGAATACATTTGCGTAAGATGGCGCACAGGGACTGCCCATCGCGGTACCCCTGAGCTGGTAGTAGTAGCAGTCATTGGAAATAAAATAGTTCTGGGTTAGATACAAATTTAGAAGGTCTAGTACAAATGCATTGTGGGATGGTTATCTCTTATCCCTAGTGGATAAATAGCTCTCCACAGCCCTTAGGCCCAGATGATGGTGAATTGAGCTATAAAAAGCTTCCAGGTCTATGGAGGTGAAAAGCATCGCCTCATCTATACACACACCATTAAGCCGCAAAAGTAGATCGGCCGTATCGTGTATGTAAGACGGGAGAGCTTGCACAAACGGTCGGATCAGTTTATGAACATGGATGCCTAAATTTTTCCCAGACTCCCAATCTCCGACACAATTGGACGCCCCTTAAGTGTCGTTGTGCCCTTGTGAATTTTTGGTAGGGAGTAAAATGTAGCCATGACCAGATTTTGAAGAAATAAAAAGTCCTACTCTGATTGATCTATCAGTTTCCATTTCAGTCCATCCGTCAGGATATTTTTTAGTTCATGTAAAAAGACCTGACCAGGATCATTAGGTAACACTCTGTATGACTGTTTATCATCTAGGATGTCCAAACACATTCTCTTATATGTCACATGGTTCATTAGGACTATATTTCCCCCTTTGTCTGAGGGCTTTATTATTAAGTTCCGGTCACGTTCAAGCTTTTTTAGTAGAGAAGCATTCTTTTCTGCTTAAGTTATTTACCTCAATTATTTTCTGAACCTCTTCCCCTATGTCCCCTTCCTATGCCTGTTCCTCTCAATCTATCAGTATCTGGCCATTCTGCTTCAGAGGAGGATATTTCACTCTGTACCTCATTTTGTTGTTTTTTTTTTAGGAAGAGGTAGGCCCTGTTATCCTTGAATTCAATGGAATCCCTAACGTATTGCTGGTATTTTCGCTCACGGACTGTAAATTGAAACCTATCAATTCAATTCTGTAGTAATTCCTCTTTTTTCTGAAATTGGGGATCTTCGTAATTTCAATGCCTGTTCTCTCAGATTATTGACTTTTTTTTGTTTGGTATCAAAGGTCAATTTTTCTTCTTCTAGGAGCAGACACATACATCTATGGGAACTCGCAGTTGCCTCTTCTTCCCACTTTTTGCCTAAGTCTGTCTGCTGGAGTAAGGTTGATCCTCAGACCTTTTGGTACAATTTTCTCTTTTTGGTAGTGTTCAAGTGATTGAATCTCCCACCACAATATTAGCTCTTGTAAGCTACAGTAAGATCTTTGAAAGCGTTTTTTTTTACTATTTACTGAGGTGGTCAGTATCAAGCCCTTTCATTTGGTCCGTCCATGGCCCCCTGGGTCTTCACAAAAATTGTAGCAGAAATGGGGGCTCATGTGAGATAAAGAGACATTTTGTTTAGCCCTTACATGGACGAAATTGTGATAGTGGCAAAATCAGAGACATCCTGCAGGGAAGCAGTCTTAGCGGTATCCCAAATCCTGGGGAATCTGGGCTGGATCTTGAACTTGGAAAAGTCAAGCCCCTTTCCATCCCAGATCCAGATATTTTTAGGCCTAATCCTGGACTCCAGGGTCCAGAAATATTTTTTTTTTACTAGAAAGGAAGATTCTGAATATCCATCAATTAATCTCAGGTCTAGGCAGGAATCCCTTAATCTCTCTAAGCAATTTGTGGCAAGCGAAAGAGAGGCGCTCATAGGGTAAATATATCGGAGACGTATAGGTATTTAGATAAAACAGGGTAAAGGGAAACTGGTTTGCTCACCTCTGTGTGGTTGCACCTATTTATGGGGCGCAACCACGCTGGAGGTCAGGGTCCAATGTTGGAGATCAATGGTCAGTGCTGCCTGTATTGGTTCGATCACCTTAGGTGGGAGCAACCCCACCAATCAAGTGAAGAAGAGCAGAGGAGAAGCGCCAGACTATTTGGTGTCGAGTGTGTGGCCAAACAAGATGGAGGCGCACATTCACAACCGGATCTCTTTATACACAGATATTGTTTATTAAAGGACATCACGTTTCGGGGTGCAGGCGACCCCTTTCTCAAGTCTAAAAATAATAATAAATACATTTGAAATACAATAATGTCTGAAATTAAAATATAAACATGAAATGTTTACATACATATAACTATGTATGTGCGTATTTATATAGGGACTATGGTAAAAAAAAAAAAACAATAATATTAATGATAGTAGATATATATAAATATATTTATAAAGAGTGGGGGTGCCTACCCAGACATCTATAAAATTAAAGTATATCTCTCTGTATATACACACTCTAAAAACAACCACAACATGGTAGGTTTCTGTATAACACACGTTATAATATATAAGACGTAATGTGTAGGGCTTAGGTAAAAATGGCCTTACCTGAATAAAGTGACACGAGCATCCACAGATCTCCATCTAGATCGCAGGAAGGCTAAAAGAGTGAGGGGCCCGAGTGAATAAATGAGGATGCTTTCATATACTAACACTGTATAATATGGATGTAACAGTAACTGGCGGAAGGTGTGGCTGGAAATGATGAATCAGATGTAACATAGTATATAAGACCGAAAAAAGACATTTGTCCATCCAGTTCGGCCTGTTTCCTACAAGTTGATAACGGAGGAAGGCAAAAAAAACCTGTGAGGCAGAAGCCAATTTTCCCCACTTAAGGGGAAAAAAATTCCTTCCCGACTCCAATCAGGCAATCAGAATAACTCCCTGGATCTGTGCAGCAGAATGAATGAATGAATAAATAAATAAATAATAAGTGATTAAATAAATAAATAAATAAATAGTTAAACAAATAAATGAATGAATAAATAAATTGATGGACCACCCAGTTTGTCATGATATGATGGGATTTAATAAAACTGAAATTGATATGACTGGATATGTAAGATGAAATAAGTAACTGAGGTATAAGATGGTGGGGTTGGAGACTGTGAGAGTTAATAGGGGAGAGGAGCAAGGAGCTGGAATGGAAGGACCGTTACCTGGTATGAGCGGTGGGGCCTGATGTGCAGCCTCTGGATGTGGCACGTGGGTAACGCTGCTTGGGGAGAGCCCACGCTCCACAGAGAAGTATATGTGGGGAAGAGAGAGAGCTGATTGGTGAATGCTGGAGAGGGGACGGAGGTGGGAGGGGACAACTGCCGGGATGGATTACTGTGCCGGGCTGACAATAACTATTGGCAGTGTAAGGAGATTGGAGATGACAGGCATGAAATGTATATTAGAGAGGATGAAAGAACGGGGGGAGCGCTGGCATATATGTTATCTGGCATGGTTAGTAAGCGCTGGGGAGGGGGGCAGTCAGCGATAAAAAGGACTGATGGGGCTGAAGAGTGGTTAAGCAATAAAGGTAGTATAGTTGTGTAAGTGAGCGATGAAATGAATAATGAGATAAAAATATATAATGAAGGAAATTATATAAATGTATGTATGTGTATACATGCACAGACACACACGGAAAACATATGTATATGTGTATGCACACACCTGGCATGCACACACACATACATGCGAGAGTACACGAACCAAACTGCTCTGTAGAGTATGTGTATGACTAATAATAATAATGGAGGGATAACTACATATGTGGAAGGAGTGGGAAGAGCTATAGGGAATTGATTTTTGTCGATGCGGAGGAGGAAGATGTAGAGAGAAGAGTGAGACAGGCTTTAGGGGGAGAAAGTACTGGACATATTTGGCAGGGGATAATGTACTGGACATGATATGTACCAATGTGGGGGAGAGTATGGAAAAAATGATGGGAGTTGATGGGAAATCAGAAACATTTACTTTCTAAACGTTCATTTAAACCGTGTGGTTCGAGGGTTTGTAATTTGAAGATCCAATACATCTCTCTTTTCTGTAATGTTCTGAAGCGGTCAGGGGTAGATTTAGATATCTGTTAGATGGGGATGATGGTTAGTTTTGATGAGTCCTTGTTATGAGATGAGAGAAAATGGCGGGAGACGCTGTTCTTCAGATAACCATGATTGATATTCCACCGATGATTTGTAAGTCGTTCTCATAGTGACTGCGTAGTGCATCCTATGTATTGGAGTCCGCATTCAAATTCAATTAAATATATGACATAGGAGGATGAGCAATTTAGGAAGCTTTTCAGAGGGAACTCTTCCCCGGTCGTATCGCTCCGGAAGTTTTTTGCTCGATGTAGAATGTTATCGCAACACTTACACAGTTTGTGGCCACATCTATAGCATCCTGTCGTTTTGAGGATGCTAGTGTTTGTAATTTGTTTTTGCTTCTTTTTTAATCTGTTGGGTGCTAATATGTTCTTCAGAGTTCTTGCTCTCCGAAAAATTTACTTTGGTCTGGAGGATATATTGCCTTTCAGAAATGGATCATTTAGTAATATATGTCAATGTTTCTTTAAGATTGCTTTTTTGACTTCTTGGTTGGGATTGTAGGTGGTGATGAAGGTGGGTTCATATTTTATTGGTTCTTCGGTCGTGTTTGTCTTTAACTCCTTAAGGACACATGACGTATGGGTACGTCATGTGTCCGGTCCCTGAAGATGGCGCCCGCTCCTGGCCGCTGCGGGCACCATCGCTGCGAGGTCGGCTGATTCCTGTAGCTGACCCCGCGGCTGATGATCAGCGATCGGCAGCGCTGCCGACCGCGATCATTTAACCCGCAGATGCCGTGATCAATCCTGATCACGGCATCTGCACGCTAAACCGAAAGTAAAACTTTCGGCAGCGCTCCGGCTCCCTAGTGGTGATCGGGAGAATCGGAGCGCTGTAAGGGATAGCCTCAAGCCTTTCATTCAGCTTGAGGCTATCACTTACTATTTCCTATGGAGCCCTTGTTAGCAATAGGGCTTCATAGGAAAAGTAATAAAATGCTCATAAACTCCAATACAAGTGTATTGGAGTTTATGATAAAGCAATCAGGTAACTGATTTATATAGGTCCCTATGGGATCTATATAAAAGTGTAAAAAAAATAAATAAATAAAAATTTAAATCACCCCCTTTCCCCAAAATTAAAATAAAATAATAAAAAAAAATACACATCATGGGTGTCGCAATGTGTGAAAACGCCCATAGTATAAAAATATAAAAATATATTTCCCATACGGTAAACAGAAAAACGGAAAAAGCGCCCAAATGGCCGATTTGCCGTTTTGGGCGCTTCATTTCCTCAAACAAATTAAATAAAAGCGATCAAAAAGTCCTACACACCCCATAATGGTATCAACTAAAAGTTAAGATCGCCCCATAAAAAATAAGCCCCCATACAACGCCATACACTTATTTACAAATACGTTATAGCGGTCAAAACATGGCGACAAAAAAAAAAAAAAAATTTTTTTCACTATCAAAACGCAAGAAAAGCTATACATATTGGGTATCGCCGGATTCGTACTGACCTGTAGAATAAAACTAAATGGTCAGTTTTATCGCAAATCAAACGTCGTAATTTAGAAACCCGTAAAACTGTGGTGAAATTGCTTTTTTTTTGCAATTTCACCCCATTTGGAATTTTTTTCCCGCTTCCCACTACACCATATGCATTATTAAATTATGGCGTTGGAAAGTACAACTTGTCCCGCAAAAAATAAGCCCTCATATGGCCATGTGAACGGAAAAATAAAAAAGTTGTGGCTCTTGGAAGGCATAGAGCGCAAAACGAAAACGCAAAAATGAAAAAACCCTGTGTCCTTAAGGGGTTAACTTCTTTTTCAAGCTTTCTTCTTGGCTCTCGTGGTTAGCTTGCCTGAATGCGTGTTTTCAATTATCTCTTTTGGATGTTTTTTTATTTGTAAAACGTGTGTGCTTTGGGAGATAAAATCACTGTTGTTGGTGCAATTCCTCCTAATCCGCTTAAATTGGCTGTATGGTATGTTGTTATGCCATTTTCTATGGTGGGCGCTCCTATAGTCGAGGTAACTATTACTGTCAACTTTTTTTGAAGTATGTTCTGGACTTGATTGTTTTATCGGTTGTAAAGAGCTCCAGATCAAGATATTCAGTAGAAATAGAGGATTCGTTGGCTTTGAAAGAAAGATTCCATCTATTTGTATTGAGATAGGTTATGAAGGCATTAATTTCTTTTTTGGTGCCTTTCCAAATGATTATCAGATCGTCGATCTAACGACGGTAGAAAATTATTTTGTCAGTCCAAGCATGTGTGTTATAGATCTATTCTTCCTCAAATTTTCCCATATACAGATTAGAAAATCTGGGCGTGAAGCGAGTCCCCATCGCGGTCCCCATGTCGGTATAGTTTGCCCTCAAAGGAAGAAACATTATTTCTTAAGATGAAATCGATGGCTGTTGTAATGAACTCTTTGTGTTCTACGGACAGTTGTGGATCTTTTTCCAAGTAGAAATAGGTGGCTTCAATACCTGCTACATGTGGGATATTAGAATAAAGAGCTGCCACGTCTAGTGTGAGCCAACTGTATTCGGTTCCCATTCAATTTCTTTCCAGGATGGTAATCAGATGGGAAGAGTATCTAAGATAGGAGGAAGATTGACCACGTACTTTGTAAGTAGAATCTCACATAATGGGATAAATTACTAGTTAATGAATTAATCCTAGACATTATTGGTCTACCCGGTGGATTTTTGGCATCTTTATGTACTTTGGGTAGATGATAATATAGTGTGGTGTTGGGATGGTCAATCGTTATGTATTCCTTTTATTTTTTTGACAAGATATGGAGATCTTCTGCCTGTTGCAGGATTGTGTCAGATTTCTTCTGGTCTTCGATAAGGGATTCGTAGAAGGTGGTGTATAGTAAAATGGGTCATTCAGGATCCTATGGGCTTCCTTTATGTAATCAGCTCTATCCAGTAGTACAATGACCCCCCTTGTCCACTTCTCTTATTGACCAGGAGTTCGTTATTACTAGATCGGACTATGCATTTTCTCTTTCCATGTGAGGTTGTGTCTAATTCTTGTCTTATTTTTATATTCCTCATGTCTCTAGAGGCGAGAGAAAGAGAAGGTATTTATGTAGTTCCCTTTGTGGTGGGTAGGATTAAACGTCGATTTTGGTTTTGAGACCTGAGTGGATGGTTGGCGTGGAGTTCTGTTGATTCTTTGAGGTGCCTCTTCGTGGTTAGTCCCATTCTGTTTGGATTGGATGGTAAAATGTCTCTGGAGAGTAACACTTCTGATGAAAGAGTTTAAATCAATGAACAGTTCAAATTCGTTGAACCTGTCTGCGGGGCAGAAGGATAAGCCTCTTTGTAGAAGAGATATTTGGGCAGGCAACAGTTTGAAGCTGGAAAGGTTGAAGATTTTTACTGTTGACTGGTCTTGTTCCTCTTCAGACTCTGTTTGTTTTTTGGTCTTGCGTCCTTGTTCGGTATGTCTTTTGTATCTGTTTTGGACTCCTCCTCTCTTTCCTCTTCTGCATTTTTTTTTCAGGCCTTTTTGGGCTTGCCTGGGCTTGAAGAAATCTGAAATCATTGTGGTTTCACCTGTTGGATGTTTTAGTGCGCATGTCGCCTGAGGGGTCAAGGCCCCGCTAAAAAAGATACCGATTGGTTATTGTTGGAATGTAGAGGGAGGGTCGTATTGTGGAAGGTAATTAAAGAATCTTCCAAAATGGATGGGTCCATCTTTGGAGGATTGGAAACCGTTGTAAAGGACGTGGGGTTAAGGTTAATCTCTCTAAGGCAAGGAATTTCTATCTTGGGCACTCTTACAGCTTGTATTCCCGTGGTAGGTTGGGCTCAATTTCACTCCAGAGCTCTCCAGTGGGAAATCCTTTCCTTCTGGGACACAGGCGATGTTTCCCTAGAAACAAAGTTAAAAATATTGGACCAGGCCCTTCTGAACCTTTCTTGGTGGTTAGAAATTGGAAACTTAGTTCAGGGTGCCCCTTGAAGACCACAGAGTTGGTTTGTCTGACAACAAATGCAAGTCCCTGGCGATGGGGGTTCATATTCAGGTGGTTTCTCTGGAGGGTCGTTGGGGAGTGACAATAAAAGGCGGTTCTTCAAATTTGAAATAATTAACAGCAGTGAGGTGTGCCATGCTGTTCTCTCTCCCAATATTGAAGGGAAAGAATGTAAGGGTAATGATAGACAACAGGACAGGGGTATCTTATATAAACAAGCAGGGAGGTATGGAGCCTGATGCTAGAAGCTCAGAAAATTCTATCCTTAGCATAGGAAAATTGCTTGTCAATCTCCGCTTTGCATATCAGAGGGGTGGAGAATTGCCAAGCGGATTTTCTCAGCCGTCATTCTATCTCTCTCTCAGGGGAAGTGAAGCCTAAATTAGGGAGTTTTCGAGAAAATATCACCCATGTAGGGTCGTCCGGGAATAGATTTGTTTGTCACAGCCACAAACAAGAAAACACTGAGGTTTTTCTCTTAAGATCCAACGGGATCCACTTGTGGGATAGACTCTGCCACAAGTGGCCGGCGTCTGCACCCGACATACCCGGGTAAGTGCCGGGTCCCACAGCTCCTGTGGGGGCCACCAGCACAGCTGCCAGAGGCCAGAAGCAATGAGCGCTTCCATCAATACAGATGGAAGCGCTCATTGCTGTTAGCTGCGGTCCACTCAGCTCCCAGCGCTCCTCCCCTCCTTCAGCCCAGCCGCGCTCTGAATGGTGAAGCAGGAAGACTTCTCCCCACTCCACAATTCAGCCTGCAGGCATGGATCGCTCTGCTGGCCTGTGTAGGTGGAGCCTGCAGTTCTGTAATCTGCATAAGCTCCGCTCACACAGTGCTGCAGAGCGACCTGTGGCATGGCATGGTGGCAATGGGCAATTCGTCCTTCTTATGGGTGAGTCTTGCAGAAAAATCAGGCCTTGATGGTGCATGTTGTGATTTTCTCTCAGACAAATGACCTGAATTGACCCGCTGGAGGTCATTTACAAAAAACTGCATTTTAGGCCGGTCTTTGATTCCCATCTGCGCTGCTGAAGGTTGCTCCTCATTTATGAAGAGGTGTGCTCCTTGTCATAAATTATGTGCAAGTTCAGCAGTCCTTGCCCCTGGTGTAAAAACTATTCTAGCCCCAGACTGGAGTAGTTTTTGGCCAACATTTACACCTGTCTCCAGGTGTAAATGTTAGTAAATTTGTTTTTGTTTTTACTTAGTATATGTTGGAGGTGTGGCGACCTCCTTCTCAGTCGTGCACACCTGACTAGTGTTTCTGCCCTAGATGCTGGTTTTCAATCAGAGTGAGTATAAAGCTGAATGTGTACTCGCATTGCCTGCTAGTAGCCATCTGGCTCCAGGAGGAGTGCACAGTGGGCTCGGCATGCATGTTGGTACCTGCATCCCTGGATCTAATGGAGGCTGTTGCAGCACCAGAAGGGGTTAATAAGTAAGGTCTATCCCAGCGTGCATGCTGGGCTCACACTCCCTGGATTTTATGTGGCTGTCGTGGCCCATAACAGGTAGGACTTAGCGTTAGGAGGATTTTATGTGGCTGTCATGGCCTATAGTAGGTCAGATTTAGCGTTAGTACCCACTCTAGGAGACAACCGTGTCGGGGTGAGTGGGCTTACTACCTTTTGATCAAAATGTAAACCAATGTCTCCACTGTTTGCATGCGATATCACTGATGTCCTCTTACAGCTCCCATCTTGGGCAGAGCTCTAGTTGCTGAGTGCTGTTATATTTTTGTGTTTGTAAGTAAATTTGTTGGTGACGATGTTCCGACCCGATCCCTTTTTATGTCCCTGCCCGTGTGACAAAATGTTGTTGCATGGGCATTTAAAAAGTCGCAAAATGGGGTCTTGTTAGTAACTGACCTCCATTGACTGTGTTTGGTAAGTATCCAATCTGGGTCCATCCATCTACACTCGGCAGCCCTGTATCAGTTTTGCACTGCACATTTGAGTGACTTACCCGTCTGTCGATCATCTGTCTCTATAATTTTTATGTTTCAAAAACGTATTTATTGGCAAAATAGCAAGTAAAACAAATTTGCAAACTATGTATGTGATTACACAGGAAAGAAGCGTAAGCATCCAAAATCAGTAGGCAATGCCAAAATGACAAATTGTAGAACAGTAAGAACAAAGCCTACAATATGAGTTACATGAGTAATGTAGTATGAAAAAAAACTCAACTCCTGAAACTCTTCTGGCCCAAGAGGTAAAGGGATAGGGACGGAAGGGAAAGAGAGCAGTCAAGTCTTCTATGGGCTGTTGTAAATGTTCATAGAGACAGAAAGTACTTCAAATTAGAGTTCGCACAGTTTAACTATGGGTTCCATATTTTTGAGAATCGTTCTCTGGAATCATTAAGGATGGCATTAAGTTTCTCATATAACAAGATTCTATTAACCCTATGAATAACTGCTGAGATATAAAGTGAAGGAGACTGCCATCTGGAAGCAATATGAATTCTTGCATACATCAGGGTATATTGTAGAAGCTTATAGACTGTATTATTAAACGGTGGTGGTTTAAGACACAGCAAGCATACAGGTGCCGACAAAAGAAGATCTCTCCGAAACACTTCAAACAATCCTCTTCTGGTATTTGCCCACAACAGTCTTACTATGGCCAGGAGGGTGTTACCAACTTCCTGGAAACCCTTAAAAAATAAAGGGGAAAACATTAGATAAATAAGGAGCAATCTAGAAAGCACCATATGTACTCTGTGAAGCAGGGACGTTGCTAGGGTCTCAAAAGATCCGGGGCCCAAGCCCCAATGAATATGGCCCAGTTCTGTAAGTCCCAACCCCCCTCCCCCCTCCAACCGCATTTTGCTGTACTTGCTATACAGCAGCAAATACCTGTCACATCCAGGGCCTCCCAGGTGACGTCTCCCCTGATGTAGATCTTTTCTGTCATCATCTTCTCCAGTTGGTCCGTATAACTTCTCTTAGCCGCGCCTCGTCTCTGCAGAGTCTGACACACAGACATCTTAGCTTCCTCATATTTCTATCATCATCCCCCAACCTCGAGTCCCCACAGTTTTATCCTGCTGCTCGCAGTGCTCCCCAATGCCCCTAAATACTATCCTGAAGAAATATGAGTGCCCCTATAGTAATAGTACTCCTTATAGTCCCACCAATAGTAATTCCCTTCTAGAATGCCCTCATTACTAATACTGCCCCCTACAGTGCTCCCAACAGTGATAATGCTCCCTGAAAATGCTCCCATTCATTGAAGAGCCCTCTAGTATTAATAATACTCTCACAGAGCCCCCACTAGAAATAAGGCCCCCCCACTGTTCCCCCAGTGGTAATAAAGCTATCTACAGACCCCTCAGTAGTAATAAGGCCCTCATAGAGCTCTTAGTAGAAATAAGGCAGATCTATAAGTCCCTCCTATAGAGCCCCCAAGAGTAATAAGAACGCCTATAATGTCCCCCTGGATTTATAATGCCCCTACAGTGCCCCCAGTATTTATACTGCCCAGTACTGTCATAATGCTCACCCTGAAGTGTCCCCAGTATTTATAATGCCCCCTGTAGTTATATTCCTCCCTTCACCATACAGTCCCATGTAAATAACATTACACCATCTCTCCTGCCCCCTCCAAGATACAGTCCTATGTAAATAACATCACTCCCCTCCCTCCAATATATAGTCCCATGTAAATAACACAATTTCCCTCCCTCCCCCATAGATTCCCATGTAAATAACATCACACCAATTTTCCAGCCCCCTCCAATATACAGTCCCATGTAAATAACATCCCTCTCTATCTACAGCCCCCTCCAAAATACAGTCCCAACTAAATATCACACCCCTCCCCAGCTGCCTCCAACATACAGTCCCATGTAAATAACATCACTCCCTCCCACAGCTGCCTCCAACATACAGTCCCATGTAAGAGTGGGTTCACATCACCGTTATGGATTCCATTTTTGTTTTCCATTATAACATGGTTATAACTTTATGCAAGACAGGACTTTTTTTTCCGCTCTGCATAACAGACAGAAACCAGACGGATCCGTTATGATTCCCATAGACTTCTATTATGACGGATCAAAACGGAATGCCTCTTAAAGGCTTCCGTTTTAACTTCCGTCTTATGGATTCCGTTATTTTCCGTTATAACAGAAAACAAAATCCATACTGATGATGTGAACCCGTCCTAAATAACATCACTCCCTCCTACAGCCACCATCAACATACAGTCCCATGTAAATAACATCACTCCCTCCTACAGCCACCATCAACATACAGTCCCATGTAAAAACCATGACCCCCTCCCCAGCCACCTCCAACACACAGTTCCATGTAAATAACATCCCTCCCTTCAGCCCTAACATACAGTCCCAGTTAAATAACCACAACTCCCAGCATTGCTCTACCTCTCCCTTCACTTACCGCTCCTCATGTAGCAGACATCACCATAGATTCTTCCCCCAGGTCTTCTCCTCTTTACTGCTGTCGTCGCCTGCACTGGTCACATGATGGTGACATAATCGCAGGTCCTGTATCTCTGGGCAGCAGAGTAAGGCCTAGTATCTACCCTTGCAGCAGCTAAATAAATAAAAACAAGTGTCTTTAAAGCTTCCCTACACTTCACAAATACCGTCCCTGGAAGCTGGTGACACCAACTGCAGGAGAACAAACCGTGCACTGGACAGAAAAGGGTTCCATTCACTCCATCCACCCTGGGTCCCCAAAGCACAGGGAATGGTAGCCACCAAGCAATACACCCATTGGGAAGACCAGAATCTTTGGGGCTGGCACGCTGTAAATAGAAGGCCTCTATTTCCCTCAGTGCTCTGGCGCGCCACAAACACCGCATTCTCCGTCCACGCCAAGTCTTACCTGAAGCACTCTCACCAGCATCCACCCTCCACAGAAGGAGAACCACAACCATGATGGAGGCAGGTTAGTGGATCTAGTGGCCCCGAATAAGCTGGATTCAATGCAGGCTCACGGTGCTCTTCAATCCCCCGTCTTACTCATATGCCACACTTCCCTTCTATTCCTTTTTAATTAAAGCAAGTACGTTTTATGCACTGGAGACATCTATGTCTCTTCTCTAAACCATCAAACATAGAGGGGCACATTTACTAAAGTGTCGCCGCCTGTTTTCATGAGTAAAAAGCCTGTTTTTTAAGTCTCATTTACCAACTGTGTTTGCGCTTGTTTTGGAGGCATTTGCGTCTGTTGCGTCTACTTTGAGTTTTAAGATAAATTCAGACATTTTCTAAGTTTTGCGCCTAATTTCTGTCCTATTTATGTAGATGCACCTTATTTTCTGCCGGATTTTGTCATAACAGTCTAATTTCTATGTCACCTCAGGGCTGGCGTACTTTTCTGTCCCTGTTTTGAGTGGTGAGTTGTCAAAATGGCTGAATCAAGTAGTCTGTTTATTGTTTCAAAACATACACTTCTTATAGAAAGTTTATTGGCTGTCATCCAAAGGAATCACAGAAAAAACAGTATATAAACCATCCTGCACGATATGGTATTAAATGTGCAGATGTATATGGCTACTTTTACAAAATAACAGAAAATAATGCACTATAAAAATAGATGCAAGCATAACATATGGACTTAAGCCCTCACTCTTGATAAAAACTAAGACACTTGGTCAATACATTTTGATCAAGATACATCTAAGCCCACCTACCGGCGACAAGGTGGTCTCAGTTCAGGCGGGTTCCTATGCTTACCTATTCATGCTGTGGAGAATTTTTCAGGAGCACATTACTAATCTGAAAAGGCTCTGAGAGATCTCCATTGGAAAAAAAAACTCTGGCTGATGGGTTGCTATATACATTTTGAATGGCAGAGAGTATTGTCCCCTTAAATCCCATGTGTTGTGCTGACGAGAAGGTCAAATGTCTTCTCAGCGTCCAACGTAACTGCCACCATAGGGACCTTATTTCTCTCCGCATAATCCAGGACGTTCAAAACACGTCCAGAATTGTCAAAGGCTTGCCGTCCTGTAACAAATCCGGTTTGATCAGACTTTACCAAGATGACAATTTGAAGGCCAGTAACTTAGCATATAGCTTAACATCTAAGTTTAGAACAGATATGGGCCTAAAGTTTTGGGGGACATCTGCCGGCTTCCCCAGCTTAGGCAGCGTGACTATTAGTGCATCTAAACAAGGGGATATGAATGTAGAGAATCTTTTATAAAACTTACTTGAGATACTGTCTGGGCCCAAGGACTTTCCAGAGGGCAGCATTTTTATAGTGTTAAGAATCTCGGCTATGGTGATGGAAGCACAAAGAAAAGCCAAATGCTCATCAGTCAGAACTAGTAGCTGTGCATTGGCTAAAAAGTCTTGTATTGAAGAAGGTTATCCAAAGGGGGTTGCTGGTCCCCAATATTATAAAGAGCATAGCAATATTCTTTAAACTGGGTTGCTATGTCCCTGGGATCTGTGAGTTTAGTCCTAGTGGCTTGATAAAATGGATTCTTGAACGGGTGTGCTGGGACTTTAGTTTGGAAGCTAAAAGTTTGCCAGCTTTATTGCTCTGGGCATAATATTTTGCTTTAGTTTTAACCAGAGCACGCTCATAATCATGTAGAAGCAGGGTTCGAAGTTGATTACGAATGTTCATTATGGATTGGGAGATAGCAGTGGGAGATGGCCGTAGTGGGGTTTTGCTTATTCATTCTCTTGAGTTTGTCTAATTCGGATAACAGCGTATTTTGCTTTTGTTCTCTGGCTTTCCTGTCTCTGTGACTAATCTTCATCAGTATGCCCCGTATAAATGCTTTATAAGCCTGCCATTCAAAATATACGCTAGAAGCGAAAAAGAGGCATTAGATGTGCTGCGAAAAAAGCTCCAACCTTAGGCAGTCTTATTAGTCCCAGTTTATATAAAGAAAAAACTAATGTAACACAGGCTTGGCTTTCAACGAAGGGGAGTTATAAATGTGGACATGGCAGGCGTATATGTTGCAATCATTTTCAAGTGAGTACATTTTTTCATTCCAGGGCTAATGGCAAAAAGTTTAATATAAATAGCTATCTAAATTGGAACACGAAAAATGCGATCTATTTAGTTACTTGCCAAGCGTGCCAGCTACAGTATGTAGGATGTACCCCAAACCAAATAAAATCGCAAATCCGCAAGCATATATCAGATATCCCCCACTACAAAAAACGCAATGTGTCCGCAGTAAGTGAACACTTTGCAGTAGTACATAGTGGTGAAGTGACTCATTTAAGAGCACAGGGTATAGAGTGGGTTAACATCCCAGTGAGAGGGGGTGATTTGAGGAGAAAGCTGCTGAAAAGAGAAACATATTGGATCCAGCAGGTCTTAATAAGGCCTCATGCACACGGCCGTTGTTCGGGTCCGCGTCCGAGCCGCATATTTCGCGGCTCGGCCGCGGACCCATTCATTTCAATGGGGCCGCAAAAGATGCGGACAGCACTCCGTGTGCTGTCCGCATCCGTTGCTCCGTTCCGTGCCCCGCAAAAAAATATAGCATGTCCTATTCTTGTCCGTTTTGCGGACAAGAATAGGCATTTCTATAATGGGCGGCGTTCCGTTCCGCAAAATGCGGAGCGGAACGCAGAATACCTTCCGTGTTTTGCGGATCCGCGATTTGCGGACCGCAAAACACCAACGGTCGTGTGCATGTAGCCTAAGAGACATGATCTTATATTACAATATTGATTATATTTGCCTGCCATTTTTTCCTTTATGCCGTGTTGTTGTGTTTTTTCTATATTTTTCATACATATTACTATTAATGCAGAGGTCTGAATCAGAGCAATCATGTCATGTGACTTGATGATTGTGGTTTCAGGTGTGGGCTAGCCTTTTAAAACTGATGTTTGTAACACAGAACTTTGTCATGATGAAGGACCCTGATTTGTTTATGGTCTGAAACGCGTTACTACTGTAACTGTGATGTCTTGCATTGAATTTTAATCGCACAATAAAGATTCCACCTTTTTGCATCTTTGAAGCTGTATTTTTATTGGTTTTTGGATATTGACAGCAATTAAATCCGGAGGGAGCCATCCATGCTCAAGGCCGGTGGACAGTGGGGGAGAGCTGCTATACCTTTTCTGTTTATATACGCTAGAAGCTGTCCCACTGTTAAATCTGAAGAATTCCGCAGTAGCATTTTCTATCTCTTTCCCATATGCGGAGTGACCCAAAAGGAAGGTGTTTTTCCTCCATATTCTGTCTGGGTTGATATCAGCACCCTCTTGAATAGCAAGTGTTATTGCTGCATGGTCTGACCGTTTAATTAAGTCAATACCGGACGCGCAACTCCTGTACAGTAATGCGCGATCTACTAGAAATAAGTCAATGCTGGAGTATGTCCCATGACATTCTGAAAAGAAGGTAAAATCCTTCTCTGTGCTATGCTGTGCCCTCCATATATCTGAATGTACAAGAGATGCTAAGCCATTATCGACATGTCTGGTAGGGTTGCTGGTGTCCATTGAGGAATCTAGAATGCTATTAAAGTCGCCGCACAGAATCAAGTGGCCCAGCTTGACTTTGTTGACTTTTTTCATTAGCTTATGCAGAAATGAGATCCCCCTACGATTGGGTGCATACAGATTAACAATAGTATAAGTGATATTGTTCAGGGAACACACTAGGATCACATAGCGACCTCGGACGTCAGTTATCTGAGAAACCTGTGTAATAGCATTCACCGCTTGTCTTTTTTCCTGAGTGTGATTGGAGAATGATCAGGAATGAATGGTGCTTCAATCTATGTGCATCTTTTTCAATAATGTTTGTTTCTTGTGCACACGAGAAATCAGCTTGATGTGACATCGCCTCCCTCCACAAATAAGCTCTTTTCTGTGGACAATTCACATAAAGTGGAGCACCATTGGACTGGTCTGGGAATGCAAAGTACTCTGGCTCAGGACGGCAAATATAAATGCAAATAAACATACAAAAAACAGTGTGCTTCCAATGTAAAATGTTTGTGGCCAGATTTAGTTATTTGTGACCCACGAGTCTGCAAAGTCATAAAGGGGTTCTCCGGGCTACAGATACTGATGACCTATTCTCAAGATAGGTCACCAATATCAGATCAGTGGGAATCCAACACTTGGCACCCTATCCGATCATCTGTTATTTGTATTTGTTATGTTGCAGCCTTGGGCTAAATTTTT
>JAKVIS010002737.1:0-20794 GCA_033119425.1 Bufotes viridis | reverse complement strand
TTTGTAGCTGGTCTCCCTGAGGAGATCAGGCTATTGTTGTGTTTGGGTGGTCTCCGAGGCATTGCTCCCGGTTAGACCAGAATCCTACTCCGCACTGATGAGGGCAACACCTCGAAACAGCTGTCTGTGGATGGATAACTGGCTTAGGTTTTCCCCGTCACATCCTTAAAGCTTGTAAAAAAAGCGGGATCTTGACATAGGGGCCACTTAATATGGTGGATTTGGTGATTTCTGTAATGGAGACACCCCTTTGCTTGGTTTTCCTTCCTTTGAGGGATATCTGGCTTTCATTGTGTTGTAGACCCATAACTGGGGCTCCACATTTATTTGCATATTCCCTTTTCCCAGGGAACTTTGCACTTCGGATTGCTGTGTTGAGACTCTTAAGTGAGGCTCCGCGGTGTTTTTGTAGCTGGTCTCCCTGAGGAGATCAGCTATTGTTGTGTTTGGGTGGTCTCCGAGGCATTGCTCCCGGTTAGCCAGAATCCTACTCTGCACTGATGAGGGGCAACACCTCGAAACAGCTGTCTGTGGATGGATAACTGGCTTAGGTTTTCCCGTCACATCCTTAAAGCTTGTAAAAAGCGGGATCTTGACATAGGGGCCACTTAATATGGTGGATTTGGTGATCTCTGTAATGGAGACACCCTTTGCTTGGTTTTCCTTCCTTTGAGGGATATCTGGCTTTCATTGTGTTGTAGACCCATAACTGGGGCTCCACATTTATTTTGCATATTCCCTTTTCCCAGGGAACTTTGCACTTCGGATTGCTGTGTTGAGACTCTTAAGTGAGGCTCCGCAGTGTTTTTTGTAGCTGGTCTCCCTGAGGAGATCAGCTATTGTTGTGTTTGGGTGGTCTCCGAGTCATTGCTCCCGGTTAGACAGAATCCTACTCCGCACTGATGAGGGGCAATACCCCGAAACAGCTGTCTGTGGATGGATAACTGGCTTCGGTTTTCCCCGTCACATCCTTAAAGCTTGTAAAAAAACGGGATCTTGAACATAGGGGCCACTTAATATGGTGGATTTGGTGATCTCTGTAATGGAGACACCCCTTTGCTTGGTTTTCCTTCCTTTGAGGGATATCTGTCTTTCATTGTGTTGTAGACCCATAACTGGGGCTCCACATTTATTTTGCATATTCCTTTTCCCAGGGAACTTTGCACTTCGGATTGCTGTGTTGAGACTCTTAAGTGAGGCTCTGTGGTGTTTTGTAGCTGGTCTCCTGAGGAGATCAGCTATTGTTGTGTTTGAGTGGTCTCCGAGGCATTGCTCCAGGTTAGCCAGAATCCTACTCCGCACTGATGAGGGGCAACAGTCCTGAAACAGCTGTCTGTGGATGGATTACTGGCTTAGAGTTTTCCCCGTCACATCCTTAAAGCTTGTAAAAAGCGGGATCTTGACATAGGGGCCACTTAATATGGTGGATTTGGTGATCTCTGTAATGGAGACACCCCTTTGCTTGGTTTTCCTTCCTTTGAGGGATATCTGGCTTTCATTGTGTTGTAGACCCATAACTGGGGCTCCACATTTATTTTGCATATTCCCTGTTTCCCAGGGAACTTTGCACTTCGGATTGCTGTGTTGAGACTCTTAAGTGAGGCTCCGCGGTGTTTTGTAGCTGGTCTCCCTGAGGAGATCAGCTATTGTTGTGTTTGGGTGGTCTCCGAGGCATTGCTCCCGGTTAGCCAGAATCCTACTCCGCACTGATGAGGGGCAACACCTCGAAACAGCTGTCTGTGGATGGATAACTGGCTTAGGTTTTCCCCGTCACATCCTTAAAGCTTGTAAAAAAGCGGGATCTTGACATAGGGGCCACTTAATATGGTGGATTTGGTGATCTCTGTAATGGAGACACCTCTTGCTTGGTTTTCCTTTCTTTGAGGGATATCTGGCTTTCATTGTGTTGTAGACCCATAACTGGGGCTCCACATTTGTTTTGCATATTCCCTTTCCCAGGGAACTTTGCACTTCGGATTGCTGTGTTGAGACTCTTAAGTGAGGCTCCGCAGTGTTTTTTGTAGCTGGTCTCCCATGAGATCAGCTATTGTAGTGTTTGGGTGGTCTCCGAGGCATTGCTCCCGTTTAGCCAGAATCCTACTCCGCACTGATGAGGGGCAACACCCGAAACAGCTGTCTGTGGATGGATAACTGGCTTAGGTTTTCCTGTCACATCCTTAAAGCTTGTAAAAAGCGGGATCTTGACATAGGGGCCACTTAATATGGTGGATTTGGTGATCTCTGTAATGGAGACAGCCCTTTGCTTGGTTTTCCTTCCTTTGAGGGATATCTGGCTTTCATTGTGTTGTAGACCCATAACTGGGGCTCCACATTTATTTTGCATATTCCCTTTTCCCAGGGAACTTTGCACTTTGGATTGCTGTGTTGAGACTCTTAAGTGAGGCTCCGCAGTGTTTTTTGTAGCTGGTCTCCCTGAGGAGATCAGCTATTGTTGTGTTTGGGTGGTCTCCGAGGCATTGCTCCCAATTAGCCAAAATCCTACTGTGCACTGATGCGGGGCAACACCCCGAAACAGCTGTCTGTGGATGGATTACTGGCTTAGGTTTTCCCCGTCACATCCTTAAAGCTTGTAAAAATGTGAGATCTTGACATAGGGGCCACATAATATGGTGGATTTGGTGATCTCTGTAATGGAGACTCCACTTTGCTTGGTTTTCCTTCCTTTGAGGGATATCTGGCTTTCATTGTGTTGTAGACCCATAACTGGAGCTCCACATTTATTTTGCATATTCCCTTTTCCCAGGGAACTTTGCACTTCGGTTTGCTGTATTAAGACTCTTAGGTGAGGCTCGCGATTTTTTTTGTAGCTGGTCTCCCTGAGTAGATCAGCTTTGTTGTGTTTGGAGTTGTCTCCGAGGCATTGCTCCCGGTTAGCCAGAATCCTACTCCGCACTGATGAGTGGCAACACCTCGAAACAGCTGTCTGTGGATGGATAACTGGCTTAGGTTTTCCACGTCACATCCTTAAAGCTTGTAAAAAAAAGGGGATCTTGACATAGGGGCCACATAATATGGTAAATTTGGTGATCTCTGTAATGGAGACTCCCCTTTGCTTGGTTTTCCTTCCTTTGAGGGATATCTGGCTTTCATTGTGTTGTAGACCCATAACTGGGTCTCCACATTTATTTTGCATATTCCCTTTTCCTAGAGAACTTTGCACTTCGGATTGGTGTGTTGAGACTCTTAAGTGAGGCTCTGCGGTGTTTTTTTGTAGCTGGTCTCCCTAGGAGATCAGCTATTGTTGTGTTTGGGTGGTCTCCGAGGCATTGCTCCCGGTTAGCCAGAATCCTACTCCGCACTGATGAGTGGCAACACCCAGAAACACCTGTCTGTGGATGGATAACTGGCTTAGATTTCCCTGTCACATCCATAAAGCTTGTAAAAAAAGTGGGATCTTGACATAGGGGCCACATAGTATGGTGAATTTGGTGATCTCTGTAATGGATATTCCACTTTGCTTGGTTTTCCTTCCTTTGAGGGATATCTGGCTTTCATTGTGTTGTAGACCCATAAGTGGGGCTCCACATTTATTTTGCCTATTCCCTTTTCCTAGGGAACTTTGCACTTTGGATTGCTGTGTTGAGACTCTTAAGTGAGGCTCTGCAGTGTTTTCTGTAGCTGGTCTCCCTGAGGAGATCAGCTATTGTTGTGTTTGGGTGGTCTCCGAGGCATTGCTCCCGGTTAGCCAGAATCCTACTGTGCACTGATGATGAGCAACACCCCGAAACAGCTGTCTGTGGATGGATTACTGGCTTAGGTTTTCCCCGTCACATCCTTAAAGCTTGTAAAAAAGCGGGATCTTGACATAGGGGCCACTTAATATGGTGGATTTGGTGATCTCTGTAATGGAGACACCCTTTGCTTGGTTTTCCTTCCTTTGAGGGATATCTGGCTTTCATTGTGTTGTAGACCCATAACTGGGGCTCCACATTTATTTTGCATATTCCCTTTTCCCAGGGAACTTTGCACTTCGGATTGCTGTGTTGAGACTCTTAAGTGAGGCTCCGTGGTGCTTTTGTAGCTGGTCTCCTGAGGAGATCAGCTATTGTTGTGTTTGGGTGGTCTCCGAGGCATTGCTCTCGGTTAGCCAGAATCCTACTCCGCACTGATGAGGGGCAACACCCCGAAACAGCTGTCTGTGGATGGATAACTGGCTTAGGTTTTCCCCGTCACATCCTTAAAGCTTGTAAAAAGCGGGATCTTGACATAGGGGCCACTTAATATGGTGGATTTGGTGATCTCTGTAATGGAGACACCCCTTTGCTTGGTTTTCCTTCCTTTGAGGGATATCTGGCTTTCATTGTGTTGTAGACCCATAACTGAGGCTCCACATTTATTTTGCATATTCCTTTTCCCAGGGAACTTTGCACTTCGGATTGCTGTGTTGAGACTCTTAAGTGAGGCTCCGTGGTGTTTTTTGTAGCTGGTCTCCCTGAGAAGATCAGCTATTGTTGTGTTTGGGTGGTCTCCGAGGCATTGCTCCCGGTTAGCCAGAATCCTACTCCGCACTGATGAGTGGCAACACCTCAGAAACAGCTGTCTGTGGATGGATAACTGGCTTAGGTTTTCCTGTCACATCCTTAAAGCTTGTAAAAAAGCGGGATCTTGACATAGGGGCCACTTAATATGGTGGATTTGGTGATCTCTGTAATGGAGACACCCCTTTGCTTGGTTTTCCTTCCTTTGAGGGATATCTGGCTTTCATTGTGTTGTAGACCCATAACTGGGGCTCCACATTTATTTTGCATATTCCCTTTTCCCAGTGAACTTTGCACTTTGGATTGCTGTGTTGAGACTCTTAAGTGAGGCTCCGCAGTGTTTTTTGTAGCTGGTCTCCCTGAGGAGATCAGCTATTGTTGTGTTTGGGTGGTCTCCGAGGCATTGCTCCCGGATAGCCAGAATCCTACTCTGCACTGATGAGGAGCAACACCCTGAAACAGCTGTCTGTGGATGGATTACTGGCTTAGGTTTTCCCCGTCACATCCTTAAAGCTTGTAAAAAAGCGGGATCTTGACATAGGGGCCACTTAATATGGTGGATTTGGTGATCTCTGTAATGGAGACACCCTTTGCTTGGTTTTCCTTCCTTTGAGGGATATCTGGCTTTCATTGTGTTGTAGACCCATAACTGGGGCTCCACATTTATTTTGCATATTCCCTTTTCCCAGGAACTTTGCACTTCGGATTGCTGTGTTGAGACTCTTAAGTGAGGCTCCGCGGTGCTTTTGTAGCTGGTCTCCTGAGGAGATCAGCTATTGTTGTGTTTAGGTGGTCCTCGAGGCATTGCTCCCGGTTAGCCAGAATCCTACTCCGCACTGATGAGGGGCAACACCCCGAAACAGCTGTCTGTGGATGGATAACTGGCTTCGGTTTTCCCCTGTCACATCCTTAAAGCTTGTAAAAAAGCGGGATCTTGACATAGGGGCCACTTAATATGGTGGATTTGGTGATCTCTGTAATGGAGACACCCCTTTGCTTGGTTTTCCTTCCTTTGAGGGATATCTGTCTTTCATTGTGTTGTAGACCCATAACTGAGGCTCCACATTTATTTTGCATATTCCCTTTTCCCAGGGAACTTTGCACTTCGGATTGCTGTGTTGAGACTCTTAAGTGAGGCTCAGCGGTGTTTTTTGTAGCTGGTCAACCTGAGGAGATCAGCTATTGTTGTGTTTGGGTGGTCTCCGAGGCATTAATCCCGGTTAGCCAGAATCCTACTCTGCACTGATGAGGGGCAACACCTCGAAACAGCTGTCTGTGGATGGATAACTGGCATAGGTTTTCCCGTCACATCCTTCAAGCTTGTAAAAAAGCGGGATCTTGACATAGGGGCCACTTAATATGGTGGATTTGGTGATCTCTGTAATGGAGACACCCCTTTGCTTGGTTTTCCTTCCTTTGAGGGATATCTGGCTTTCATTGTGTTGTAGACCCATAACTGGGGCTCCACATTTATTTTGCATATTCCCTTTCCCAGGGAACTTTGCACTCCGGCTTGCTGTGTTGAGACTCTTAAGTGAAGCTCCGCGGTGTTTTTGTAGCTGGTGTCCCTGAGGAGATCAGCTATTGTTGTGTTTGGGTGGTCTCCGAGGTCATTGCTCCGGTTAGACAGAATCCTACTCCGCACTGATGAGGGGCACACTCGAAACAGCTGTCTGTGGATGGATAACTGGCTTCGGTTTTCCCGTCACATCCTTAAAGCTTGTAAAAAGCGGGATCTTGAAATAGGGGCCACTTAATATGATGGATTTGGTGATCTCTGTAATGGAGACACCCGCTTACTTGGTTTTCCTTCCTTTGAGTGATATCTGTCTTTCATTGTGTTGTAGACCCTTAACTGAGGCTCCACATTTATTTTGCATATTCCCTTTTCCCAGGGAACTTTGCAATTCGGATTGCTGTGTTGAGACTCTTAAGTGAGGCTCTGCAGGTGTTTTTGTAGCTGGTCTCCCTGAGGAGATCAGCTATTGTTGTGTTTTGGTGGTCTCCGAGGCATTGCTCCAGGTTAGCCAGAATCCTACTCCGCACTGATGAGGGGCAACAGCACGAAACAGCTGTCTGTGGATGGATTACTGGCTTAGGTTTTCCCCGTCACATCCTTCAAGCTTGTAAAAAAAGCGGGATCTTGACATAGGGGCCACTTAATATGGTGGATTTGGTGATCTCTGTAATGGAGACACCCCTTTGCTTGGTTTTCCTTCCTTTGAGGGATATCTGGCTTTCATTGTGTTGTAGACCCATAACTGGGGCTCCACATTTATTTTGCATATTCCCTTTTCCCAGGGAACTTTGCACTTCGACTTGCTGTGTTGAGACTCTTAAGTGAGGCTCCGCGGTGCTTTTTTGTAGCTGGTGTCCCTGAGGAGATCAGCTATTGTTGTGTTTGGGTGGTCCTCGAGTCATTGCTCCCGGTTAGACAGAATCCTACTCCGCACTGATGAGGGGCAACACCACGAAACAGCTGTCTGTGGATGGATAACTGGCTTTGGTTTTCCCCGTCACATCCTTAAAGCTTGTAAAAAAGCGGGATCTTCGACATAGGGGCCACTTAATATGGTGGATTTGGTGATCTCTGTAATGGAGACACCCCTTTGCTTGGTTTTCCTTACTTTGAGGGATATCTGGCTTTCATTGTGTTGTAGACCCATAACTGGGGCTCCATATTTATTTTGAATATTCCCTTTTCCCAGAGAACTTTGCACTTCGGATTGCTGTGTTGAGACTCTTAAGTGAGGCTCCGCTGAGCTTTTGTAGCTGGTCTCCTGAGGAGATCAGCTATTGTTGTGTTTGGGTGGTCTCCGAGGCATTGCTCCCGGTTAGCCAGAATCCTACTCCATCACTGATGAGGGGCAACACTCGAAACAGCTGTCTGTGGATGGATAACTGGCTTAGGTTTTCCCCGTCACATCCTTAAAGCTTGTAAAAAAAAGCGGATCTTGACATAGGGGCCACTTAATATGGTGGATTTGGTGATCTCTGTAATGGAGACACCTCTTGCTTGGTTTTCCTTCCTTTGAGGGATATCTGGCTTTCATTGTGTTGTAGACCCATAACTGGGGCTCCACATTTATTTTGCATATTCCCTTTTCCCAGGGAACTTTGCACTTCGGATTGCTGTGTTGAGACTCTTAAGTGAGGCTCCGCAGTGTTTTTGTAGCTGGTCTCCTGAGGAGATCAGCTATTGTTGTGTTTGGGTGGTCTCCGAGGCATTGCTCCCGGTTAGCCAGAATCCTACTCCGCACTGATGAGGGGCAACACTCCGAAACAGCTGTCTGTGGATGGATAACTGGCTTAGGTTTTCCTGTCACATCCTTCAAGCTTGTAAAAAAGCGGGATCTTGACATAGGGGCCACCTAATATGGTGGATTTGGTGATCTCTGTAATGGAGACACCCCTTTGCTTGGTTTTCCTTCCTTTGAGGGATATCTGGCTTTCATTGTGTTGTAGACCCATAACTGGGGCTCCACATTTATTTTGCATATTCCTTTTCCCAGGGAACTTTGCACTTTGGATTGCTGTGTTGAGACTCTTAAGTGAGGCTCCGCAGTGTTTTTTGTAGCTGGTCTCCCTGAGGAGATCAGCTATTGTTGTGTTTGGGTGGTCTCCGAGGCATTGCTCCCGGTTAGCCAGAATCCTACTCCGCACTGATGAGTGGGCAACACCTCGAAAACAGCTGTCTGTGGATGGATAACTGGCTTAGGTTTTCCCCGTCACATCCTTAAAGCTTGTAAAAAAGTGGGATCTTGACATAGGGGCCACATAATATGGTAAATTTGGTGATCTCTGTAATGGAGACTCCCCTTTGCTTGGTTTTCTTCCTTTGAGGGATATCTGGCTTTCATTGTGTTGTAGACCCATAACTGGGGCTCCACATTTATTTTGCATATTCCCTTTTCCCAGGGAACTTTGCACTTCGGATTGCTGTGTTGGAGACTCTTAAGTGAGGCTCCGTGGTGTTTTTTGTAGCTGGTCTCCATGAGGAGATCAGCTATTGTTGTGTTGGGTGGTCTCCGAGGCATTGCTCCCGGTTAGCCAGAATCCTAATCCGCACTGATGAGTGGCAACACCCAGAAACAGCTGTCTGTGGATGGATAACTGGCTTTGGATTTCCCTGTCACATCCTTAAAGCTTGTAAAAAAAGTGGGCTCTTGACATAGGGGCCACTTAATATGGTGGATTTGGTGATCTCTGTAATGGAGACTCCCTTTGCTTGGTTTTCCTTCCTTGAGGATATCTGGCTTTCATTGTGTTGTAGACCCATAAGTGGGGCTCCACATTTATTTTGCATATTCCCTTTTCCCAGTGAACTTTACACTTTGGATTGCTGTGTTGAGACTCTTAAGTGAGGCTCCAGCAGTGTTTTGTAGCTGGTCTCCTGAGGAGATCAGCTATTGTTGTGTTTGGGTGGTCTCCGAGGCATTGCTCCCCGGTTAGCCAGAATCCTACTGTGCACTGATGAGGAGCAACACCCCGAAACAGCTGTCTGTGGATGGATATTACTGGCTTAGGTTTTCCCTGTCACATCCTTAAAGCTTGTAAAAAACGCGGGATCTTGACATAGGGGCCACTTAATATGGTGGATTTGGTGATCTCTGTAATGGAGACACCCCTTGCTTGGTTTTCCTTCCTTTGAGGGATATCTGGCTTTCATTGTGTTGTAGACCCATAACTGGGGCTCCACATTTATTTTGCATATTGCCTTTTCCCAGGAAACTTTGCACTTTGGATTGCTGTGTTGAGACTCTTAAGTGAGGCTCCACAGTTTTTTTGTAGCTGGTCTCCTGAGGAGATCAGCTATTGTTGTGTTTGGTGGTCTCCGAGGCATTGCTCCGGTTAGCCAGAATCCTACTCTGCACTGATGAGGGGCAACACTCGAAACAGCTGTCTGTGGATGGATGGATTACTGGCTTAGGTTTTCCCGTCACATCCTTAAAGCTTGTAAAAAAAGCGGGATCTTGACATAGGGGCCACTTAATATGGTGGATTTGGTGATCTCTGTAATGGAGACACCCCTTTGCTTGGTTTTCCTTCCTTTGAGGGATATCTGGCTTTCATTGTGTTGTAGACCCATAACTGGGGCTCCACATTTATTTTGCATATTCCCTTTTCCCAGGGAACTTTGCACTTCGGATTGCTGTGTTGAGACTCTTAAGTGAGGCTCCGCGGTGTTTTTGTAGCTGGTCTCCCTGAGGAGATCAGCTATTGTTGTGTTTGGGTGGTCTCCGAGGCATTGCTCCCGGTTAGCCAGAATCCTACTCCGCACTGATGAGGGGCAACACCCGAAACAGCTGTCTGTGGATGGATAACTGGCATAGGTTTTCCCGTCACATCCTTCAAGCTTGTAAAAAGCGGGATCTTGGACATAGGGGCCACTTAATATGGTGGATTTGGTGATCTCTGTAATGGAGACACCTCTTTGCTTGGTTTTCTTCCTTTGAGGGATATCTGGCTTTCATTGTGTTGTAGACCCATAACTGGGGCTCCACATTTATTTTGCATATTCCCTTTTCCCAGGGAACTTTGCACTTCGGATTGCTGTGTTGAGACTCTTAAGTGAGGCTCCGCGGTAGTTTTTGTAGCTGGTCTCCCTGAGGAGATCAGCTATTGCTGTGTTTGGGTGGTCTCCGAGGCATTGCTCCCGGTTAGCCAGAATCCTACTCCGCACTGATGAGGGGCAACACCCGAAACAGCTGTCTGTGGATGGATAACTGGCTTAGGTTTTCCCGTCACATCCTTCAAGCTTGTAAAAAAAGCGGGATCTTGACATAGTGGCCACTTAATATGGTGGATTTGGTGATCTCTGTAATGGAGACACCCCTTTGCTTGGTTTTCCTTCCTTTGAGGGATATCTGGCTTTCATTGTGTTGTAGACCCATAACTGGGGCTCCACATTTATTTTGCATATTCCCTTTTCCCAGGGAACTTTGCACTGGATTGCTGTGTTGAGACTCTTAAGTGAGGCTCCGCGGTGTTTTTGTAGCTGGTCTCCCTGAGGAGATCAGCTATTGTTGTGTTTGGGTGGTCTCCGAGGCATTGCTCCCGGTTAGCCAGAATCCTACTCCGCACTGATGAGGGCAACACCCCGAAACAGCTGTCTGTGGATGGATAACTGGCATTAGGTTTTCCCGTCACATCCTTAAAGCTTGTAAAAAAGCGGGATCTTGACATAGGGGCCACTTAATATGGTGGATTTGGTGATCTCTGTAATGGAGACACCCCTTTGCTTGGTTTTCCTTCCTTTGAGGGATATCTGGCTTTCATTGTGTTGTAGACCCATAACTGGGGCTCCACATTTATTTTGCATATTCCCTTTTCCCAGGGAACTTTGCACTTCGGATTGCTGTGTTGAGACTCTTAAGTGAGGCTCCGCAGTGTTTTTGTAGCTGGTCTCCTGAGGAGATCAGCTATTGTTGTGTTTGGGTGGTCTCCGAGGCATTGCTCCCGGTTAGCCAGAATCCTACTCCGCACTGATGAGGGGCAACACCCCGAAACAGCTGTCTGTGGATGGATAACTGGCTTAGGTTTTCCCCGTCACATCCTTCAAGCTTGTAAAAAAGCGGGATCTTGACATAGGGCCACTTAATATGGTGGATTTGGTGATCTCTGTAATGGAGACACCCTTTGCTTGGTTTTCCTTCCTTTGAGGGATATCTGGCTTTCATTGTGTTGTAGACCCATAACTGGGGCTCCACATTTATTTTGCATATTCCCTTTTCCCAGGGAACTTTGCACTTCGGATTGCTGTGTTGAGACTCTTAAGTGAGGCTCCGCGGTAGTTTTGTAGCTGGTCTCCTGAGGAGATCAGCTATTGTTGTGTTTGGGTGGTCTCCGAGGCATTGCTCCCGGTTAGCCAGAATCCTACTCCGCACTGATGAGGGGCAACACCCCGAAACAGCTGTCTGTGGATGGATAACTGGCTTAGGTTTTCCCCGTCACATCCTTAAAGCTTGTAAAAAAGCGGGATCTTGACATAGGGGCCACTTAATATGGTGGATTTGGTGATCTCTGTAATGGAGACACCCTTTGCTTGGTTTTCCTTCCTTTGAGGGATATCTGGCTTTCATTGTGTTGTAGACCCATAACTGGGGCTCCACATTTATTTTGCATATTCCCTTTTCCCAGGGAACTTTGCACTTCGGCTTGCTGTGTTGAGACTCTTAAGTGAGGCTCCGCGGTGTTTTTGTAGCTGGTCTCCCTGAGGAGATCAGCTATTGTTGTGTTTGGGTGGTCCCCGAGTCATTGCTCCCGGTTAGACAGAATCCTACTCCGCACTGATGAGGGGCAACACCCGAAACAGCTGTCTGTGGATGGATAACTGGCTTAGGTTTTCCCCGTCACATCCTTAAAGCTTGTAAAAAAAGCGGGATCTTGACATAGGGGCCACTTAATATGGTGGATTTGGTGATCTCTGTAATGGAGACACCCTTTGCTTGGTTTTCCTTCCTTTGAGGGATATCTGGCTTTCATTGTGTTGTAGACCCATAACTGGGGCTCCACATTTATTTTGCATATTCCCTTTTCCCAGGGAACTTTGCACTTCGGATTGCTGTGTTGAGACTCTTAAGTGAGGCTCCGCGGTGTTTTTTGTAGCTGGTCTCCCTGAGGAGATCAGCTATTGTTGTGTTTGGGTGGTCTCCGAGGCATTGCTCCCGGTTAGCCAGAATCCTACTCCGCACTGATGAGGGGCAACACCCCGAAACAGCTGTCTGTGGATGGATAACTGGCTTAGGTTTTCCCGTCACATCCTTAAAGCTTGTAAAAAAAGCGAAATCTTGACATAGGGGCCACTTAATATGGTGGATTTGGAGATCTCTGTAATGGAGACACCTCTTTGCTTGGTTTTCCTTCCTTTGAGGGATATCTGGCTTTCATTGTGTTGCAGACCCATAACTGGGGCTCCACATTTATTTTGCATATTCCCTTTTCCCAGGGAACTTTGCACTTCGGCTTGCTGTGTTGAGACTCTTAAGTGAGGCTCCGTGGTGTTTTTTGTAGCTGGTCTCCCTGAGGAGATCAGCTATTGTTGTGTTTGGGTGGTCCCCGAGTCATTGCTCCCGGTTAGACAGAATCCAACTCCGCACTGATGAGGGGCAACACTCCGAAACAGCTGTCTGTGGATGGATAACTGGCTTAGGTTTTCCCCGTCACATCCTTAAAGCTTGTAAAAAAGCGGGATCTTGACATAGGGGCCACTTAATATGGTGGATTTGGTGATCTCTGTAATGGAGACACCTCTTTGCTTGGTTTTCCTTCCTTTGAGGGATATCTGGCTTTCATTGTGTTGTAGACCCATAACTGGGGCTCCACATTTATTTTGCATATTCCCTTTTCCCAGGGAACTTTGCACTTCGGATTGCTGTGTTGAGACTCTTAAGTGAGGCTCCGCGGTGTTTTTTGTAGCTGGTCTCCCTGAGGAGATCAGCTATTGTTGTGTTTGGGTGGTCTCCGAGGCATTGCTCCCGGTTAGCCAGAATCCTACTCCGCACTGATGAGGGGCAACACCCCGAAACAGCTGTCTGTGGATGGATAACTGGCTTAGGTTTTCCCCGTCACATCCTTAAAGCTTGTAAAAAAGCGGATCTTGACATAGGGGCCACTTAATATGGTGGATTTGGTGATCTCTGTAATGGAGACACCTCTTTGCTTGGTTTTCCTTCCTTTGAGGGATATCGGGCTTTCATTGTGTTGTAGACCCATAACTGGGGCTCCACATTTATTTTGCATATTCCCTTTTCCCAGGGAACTTTGCACTTCGGCTTGCTGTGTTGAGACTCTTAAGTGATGCTCCGCGGTGTTTTTGTAGCTGGTCTCCCTGAGGAGATCAGCTATTGTTGTGTTTGGGTGGTCCCCGAGTCATTGCTCCCGGTTAGACAGAATCCTACTCCGCACTGATGAGGGGCAACACCCCGAAACAGCTGTCTGTGGATGGATAACTGGCTTAGGTTTTCCCCGTCACATCCTTAAAGCTTGTAAAAAGCGGGATCTTGACATAGGGGCCACTTAATATGGTGGATTTGGTGATCTCTGTAATGGAGACACCCCTTGCTTGGTTTTCCTTCCTTTGAGGGATATCTGGCTTTCATTGTGTTGTAGACCCATAACTGGGGCTCCACATTTATTTTGCATATTCCCTTTTCCCAGGGAACTTTGCACTTCGGATTGCTGTGTTGAGACTCTTAAGTGAGGCTCCGCGGTGTTTTTGTAGCTGGTCTCCCTGAGGAGATCAGCTATTGTTGTGTTTGGGTGGTCTCCGAGGCATTGCTCCCAGGTTAGCCAGAATCCTACTCCGCACTGATGAGGGGCAACACCCGAAACAGCTGTCTGTGGATGGATAACTGGCTTAGGTTTTCCCGTCACATCCTTCAAGCTTGTAAAAAAGCGGGATCTTGACATAGGGGCCACTTAATATGGTGGATTTGGTGATCTCTGTAATGGAGACACCCCTTTGCTTGGTTTTCCTTCCTTTGAGGGATATCTGGCTTTCATTGTGTTGTAGACCCATAACTGGGGCTCCACATTTATTTTGCATATTCCCTTTTCCCAGGGAACTTTGCACTTGGATTGCTGTGTTGAGACTCTTAAGTGAGGCTCCGCGGTGTTTTTGTAGCTGGTCTCCCTGAGGAGATCAGCTATTGTTGTGTTTGGGTGGTCCCCGAGTCATTGCTCCCGGTTAGCCAGAATCCTACTCCGCACTGATGAGGGGCAACACCCGAAACAGCTGTCTGTGGATGGATAACTGGCTTAGGTTTTCCCGTCACATCCTTAAAGCTTGTAAAAAAGCGGGATCTTGACATAGGGGCCACTTAATATGGTGGATTTGGTGATCTCTGTAATGGAGACACCCCTTTGCTTGGTTTTCCTTCCTTTGAGGGATATCTGGCTTTCATTGTGTTGTAGACCCATAACTGGGGCTCCACATTTATTTTGCATATTCCCTTTTCCCAGGGAACTTTGCACTTCGGATTGCTGTGTTGAGACTCTTAAGTGAGGCTCCGCGGTGTTTTTGTAGCTGGTCTCCCTGAGGAGATCAGCTATTGTTGTGTTTGGGTGGTCTCCGAGGCATTGCTCCCAGTTAGCCAGAATCCTACTCCGCACTGATGAGGGGCAACACCCCGAAACAGCTGTCTGTGGATGGATAACTGGCTTAGGTTTTCCCCGTCACATCCTTAAAGCTTGTAAAAAGCGGGATCTTGACATAGGGGCCACTTAATATGGTGGATTTGGTGATCTCTGTAATGGAGACACCTCTTTGCTTGGTTTTCCTTCCTTTGAGGGATATCTGGCTTTCATTGTGTTGTAGACCCATAACTGGGGCTCCACATTTATTTTGCATATTCCCTTTTCCCAGGGAACTTTGCACTTTGGATTGCTGTGTTGAGACTCTTAAGTGAGGCTCCGCGGTGTTTTTGTAGCTGGTCTCCTGAGGAGATCAGCTATTGTTGTGTTTGGGTGGTCTCCGAGGCATTGCTCCCGGTTAGCCAGAATCCTACTCTGCACTGATGAGGGGCAACACCCCGAAACAGCTGTCTGTGGATGGATAACTGGCTTAGGTTTTCCCTGTCACATCCTTAAAGCTTGTAAAAAAAGCGGGATCTTGACATAGGGGCCACTTAATATGGTGGATTTGGTGATCTCTGTAATGGAGACACCCCTTTGCTTGGTTTTCCTTCCTTTGAGGGATATCTGGCTTTCATTGTGTTGTAGACCCATAACTGGGGCTCCACATTTATTTTGCATATTCCCTTTTCCCAGGGAACTTTGCACTTCGGATTGCTGTGTTGAGACTCTTAAGTGAGGCTCCGCGGTAGTTTTTGTAGCTGGTCTCCTGAGGAGATCAGCTATTGTTGTGTTTGGGTGGTCTCCGAGGCATTGCTCCCGGTTAGCCAGAATCCTACTCCGCACTGATGAGGGCAACACCCCGAAACAGCTGTCTGTGGATGGATAACTGGCTTAGGTTTTCCCGTCACATCCTTAAAGCTTGTAAAAAAGCGGGATCTTGACATAGGGGCCACTTAATATGGTGGATTTGGTGATCTCTGTAATGGAGACACCTCTTTGCTTGGTTTTCCTTCCTTTGAGGGATATCTGGCTTTCATTGTGTTGTAGACCCATAACTGGGGCTCCACATTTATTTTGCATATTCCCTTTTCCCAGGGAACTTTGCACTTTGGATTGCTGTGTTGAGACTCTTAAGTGAGGCTCCGCGGTGTTTTTGTAGCTGGTCTCCTGAGGAGATCAGCTATTGTTGTGTTTGGGTGGTCTCCGAGGCATTGCTCCCGGTTAGCCAGAATCCTACTCTGCACTGATGAGGGGCAACACCCCGAAACAGCTGTCTGTGGATGGATAACTGGCTTAGGTTTTCCCCGTCACATCCTTAAAGCTTGTAAAAAAGCGGGATCTTGACATAGGGGCCACTTAATATGGTGGATTTGGTGATCTCTGTAATGGAGACACCCCTTTGCTTGGTTTTCCTTCCTTTGAGGGATATCTGGCTTTCATTGTGTTGTAGACCCATAACTGGGGCTCCACATTTATTTTGCATATTCCCTTTTCCCAGGGAACTTTGCACTTCGGATTGCTGTGTTGAGACTCTTAAGTGAGGCTCACGCAGTGTTTTGTAGCTGGTCTCCTGAGGAGATCAGCTATTGTTGTGTTTGGGTGGTCTCCGAGGCATTGCTCCCGGTTAGCCAGAATCCTACTCCGCACTGATGAGGGGCAACACCCGAAACAGCTGTCTGTGGATGGATAACTGGCTTAGGTTTTCCCCGTCACATCCTTAAAGCTTGTAAGAAAAGCGGGATCTTGACATAGGGGCCACTTAATATGGTGGATTTGGTGATCTCTGTAATGGAGACACCCTTTGCTTGGTTTTCCTTCCTTTGAGGGATATCTGGCTTTCATTGTGTTGTAGACCCATAACTGGGGCTCCACATTTATTTTGCATATTCCCTTTTCCCAGGGAACTTTGCACTTCGGATTGCTGTGTTGAGACTCTTAAGTGAGGCTCCGCGGTGTTTTTGTAGCTGGTCTCCCTGAGGAGATCAGCTATTGTTGTGTTTGGGTGGTCTCCGAGGCATTGCTCCCGGTTAGCCAGAATCCTACTCTGCACTGATGAGGGGCAACACCCAGAAACAGCTGTCTGTGGATGGATAACTGGCTATAGGTTTTCCCCGTCACATCCTTCAAGCTTGTAAAAAAGCGGGATCTTGACATAGGGGCCACTTAATATGGTGGATTTGGTGATCTCTGTAATGGAGACACCCCTTTGCTTAGTTTTCCTTCCTTTGAGGGATATCTGGCTTTCATTGTGTTGTAGACCCATAACTGGGGCTCCACATTTATTTTGCATATTCCCTTTTCCCAGGGAACTTTGCACTTCGGCTTGCTGTGTTGAGACTCTTAAGTGAGGCTCCGCGGTGTTTTTGTAGCTGGTCTCCCTGAGGAGATCAGCTATTGTTGTGTTTGGGTGGTCCCCGAGTCATTGCTCCCGGTTAGCCAGAATCCTACTCCGCACTGATGAGGGGCAACACCCCGAAACAGCTGTCTGTGGATGGATAACTGGCCTCGGTTTTCCCCGTCACATCCTTAAAGCTTGTAAAAAAAGCGGGATCTTGACATAGGGGCCACTTAATATGGTGGATTTGGTGATCTCTGTAATGGAGACACCCCTTTGCTTGGTTTTCCTTCCTTTGAGGGATATCTGGCTTTCATTGTGTTGTAGACCCTTAACTGGGGCTCCACATTTATTTTGCATATTCCCTTTTCCCAGGGAACTTTGCACTTCGGATTGCTGTGTTGAGACTCTTAAGTGAGGCTCCACGGTGTTTCTGTAGCTGGTCTCCCTGAGGAGATCAGCTATTGTTGTGTTTGGGTGGTCTCCGAGGCATTGCTCCCGGTTAGCCAGAATCCTACTCCGCACTGATGAGGGGCAACACCCGAAACAGCTGTCTGTGGATGGATAACTGGCTTAGGTTTTCCCCGTCACATCCTTAAAGCTTGTAAAAAAGCGGGATCTTGACATAGGGGCCACTTAATATGGTGGATTTGGTGATCTCTGTAATGGAGACACCCCTTTGCTTAGTTTTCCTTCCTTTGAGGGATATCTGGCTTTCATTGTGTTGTAGACCCATAACTGGGGCTCCACATTTATTTTGCATATTCCCTTTTCCCAGGGAACTTTGCACTTCGGCTTGCTGTGTTGAGACTCTTAAGTGAGGCTCCGCGGTGTTTTTGTAGCTGGTCTCCCTCAGGAGATCAGCTATTGTTGATGTTTGGGTGGTCCCCGAGTCATTGCTCCAGGTTAGACAGAATCCTACTCCGCACTGATGAGGGCAACACCCGAAACAGCTGTCTGTGGATGGATAACTGGCTTAGGTTTTCCCCGTCACATCCTTAAAGCTTGTAAAAAAGCGGGATCTTGACATAGGGGCCACTTAATATGGTGGATTTGGTGATCTCTGTAATGGAGACACCTCTTTGCTTGGTTTTCCTTCCTTTGAGGGATATCTGGCTTTCATTGTGTTGTAGACCCATAACTGGGGCTCCACATTTATTTTGCATATTCCCTTTTCCCAGGGAACTTTGCACTTCGGATTGCTGTGTTGAGACTCTTAAGTGAGGCTCCGCGGTGTTTTGTAGCTGGTCTCCCTGAGGAGATCAGCTATTGTTGTGTTTGGGTGGTCTCCGAGGCATTGCTCCAGGTTAGCCAGAATCCTACTCCGCACTGATGAGGGCAACACCCCGAAACAGCTGTCTGTGGATGGATAACTGGCTTAGGTTTTCCCGTCACATCCTTCAAGCTTGTAAAAAAGCGGGATCTTGACATAGGGGCCACTTAATATGGTGGATTTGGTGATCTCTGTAATGGAGACACCCCTTTGCTTAGTTTTCCTTCCTTTGAGGGATATCTGGCTTTCATTGTGTTGTAGACCCATAACTGGGGCTCCACATTTATTTTGCATATTCCCTTTTCCCAGGGAACTTTGCACTTCGGATTGCTGTGTTGAGACTCTTAAGTGAGGCTCAGCGGTGTTTTTGTAGCTGGTCTCCCTTAGGAGATCAGCTATTGTTGTGTTTGGGTGGTCTCCGAGGCATTGCTCCCGGTTAGACAGAATCCTACTCCGCACTGATGAGGGGCAACACCTCGAAACAGCTGTCTGTGGATGGATAACTGGCTTTGGTTTTCCCGTCACATCCTTAAAGCTTGTAAAAAAAGCGGGATCTTGACATAGGGGCCACTTAATATGGTGGATTTGGTGATCTCTGTAATGGAGACACCTCTTTGCTTGGTTTTCCTTCCTTTGAGGGATATCTGGCTTTCATTGTGTTGTAGACCCATAACTGGGGCTCCACATTTATTTTGCATATTCCCTTTTCCCAGGGAACTTTGCACTTCGGATTGCTGTGTTGAGACTCTTAAGTGAGGCTCCGCAGTGTTTTTGTAGCTGGTCTCCCTGAGGAGATCAGCTATTGTTGTGTTTGGGTGGTCTCAGAGGCATTGCTCCTGGTTAGCCAGAATCCTACTCCGCACTGATGAGGGGCAACACCTCGAAACAGCTGTCTGTGGATGGATAACTGGCTTAGGTTTTCCCGTCACATCGCTTAAAGCTTGTAAAAAAGCGGGATCTTGACATAGGGGCCACTTAATATGGTGGATTTGGTGATCTCTGTAATGGAGACACCCCTTTGCTTGGTTTTCCTTCCTTTGAGGGATATCTGGCTTTCATTGTGTTGTAGACCCATAACTGGGGCTCCACATTTATTTTGCATATTCCCTTTTCCCAGGGAACTTTGCACTTCGGATTGCTGTGTTGAGACTCTTAAGTGAGGCTCAGCGGTGTTTTTGTAGCTGGTCTCCCTGAGGAGATCAGCTATTGTTGTGTTTTGGGTGGTCTCGAGGCATTGCTCCAGGTTAGCCAGAATCCTACTCCGCACTGATGAGGGGCAACACCCCGAAACAGCTGTCTGTGGATGGATAACTGGCTTAGGTTTTCCCGTCACATCCTTAAAGCTTGTAAAAAAGCGGGATCTTGACATAGGGGCCACTTAATATGGTGGATTTGGTGATCTCTGTAATGGAGACACCCCTTTGCTAGTTTTCCTTCCTTTGAGGATATCTGGCTTTCATTGTGTTGTAGACCCATAACTGGGGCTCCACATTTATTTTGCATATTCCCTTTTCCCAGGGAACTTTGCACTTGGATTGCTGTGTTGAGACTCTTAAGTGAGGCTCCGCGGTGTTTTTGTAGCTGGTCTCCCTGAGGAGATCAGCTATTGTTGTGTTTAGGTGGTCTCCGAGGCATTGCTCCCGGTTAGCCAGAATCCTACTCCGCACTGATGAGGGCAACACCCGAAACAGCTGTCTGTGGATGGATAACTGGCTTAGGTTTTCCCGTCACATCCTTAAAGCTTGTAAAAAAGCAGGATCTTGACATAGGGGCCACTTAATATGGTGGATTTGGTGATCTCTGTAATGGAGACACCCCTTTGCTTGGTTTTCCTTCCTTTGAGGGATATCTGGCTTTCATTGTGTTGTAGACCCATAACTGGGGCTCCACATTTATTTTGCATATTCCCTTTTCCCAGGGAACTTTGCACTTCGGATTGCTGTGTTGAGACTCTTAAGTGAGGCTCCGCGGTGTTTTGTAGCTGGTCTCCCTGAGGAGATCAGCTATTGTTGTGTTTGGGTGGTCTCGAGGCATTGCTCCCGGTTAGCCAGAATCCTACTCCGCACTGATGAGGGCAACACCCCGAAACAGCTGTCTGTGGATGGATAACTGGCTAGGTTTTCCCCGTCACATCCTTAAAGCTTGTAAAAAAGCGGGATCTTGACATAGGGCCACTTAATATGGTGGATTTGGTGATCTCTGTAATGGAGACACCCCTTTGCTTGGTTTTCCTTCCTTTGAGGGATATCTGGCTTTCATTGTGTTGTAGACCCATAACTGGGGCTCCACATTTATTTTGCATATTCCCTTTTCCCAGGGAACTTTGCACTTCGGATTGCTGTGTTGAGACTCTTAGAAGTGAGGCTCCAGCGGTGTTTTTGTAGCTGGTCTCCCTGAGGGAGATCAGCTATTGTTGTCGTTTAGGTGGTCTTAGAGGCATTGCTCCTGGTTAGCCAGAATCCTACTCCTGCACTGATGAGGGCAACACCCGAAACAGCTGTCTGTGGATGGATAACTGGCTTAGGTTTTCCCCGTCACATGCTTAAAGCTTGTAAAAAAAGCGGGATCTTCACATAGGGGCCACTTAATATGGTGGATTTGGTGATCTCT
>JAKVIS010002736.1:0-20960 GCA_033119425.1 Bufotes viridis | reverse complement strand
ACCACAATTTGTGACATGTGGGCCATGCAGCAGTGGAACAGATATCACTGCATGCCCTCATTACATCACTAGTTTAACCTCTTACAGGACACAGAGGTATACAGGTGCGCCCTGATGTCCGAGTCATAGGACGTACATATAAGTCCTGTGTAGTTACGATCACCACGGTGCAGTGCAGGCACTCTGGAACAATGCTGAGGGGTCCTGCCCCCCTCCGCATAGGCGATCGCTGCAAACCGCAGATCAATTCAGACCTGCAGCGCTTTCTGCTGTTTCTGATCCCACTGTCTATGACCGCAGGGATCAGAAACTTGTAAATGCCTAAAAGTGTATTTTTTAAACCCCCTGCAGCCCTGATGGGTATTATAGCGGCGGGTGGATTTGAGGGCGGTGCGGCAGGCGGGATAGCAATTCCCCTCCCACCTCCTCTGTAATATTCATTGGCCATTGGTTTAGCAGAGTGTCAGCACATTGGGACAGTATTTTGTTATATGAACGCTACATCGACGACCTGCTCATAGTATGGTCGGGCGATGTGGCGTCCATACTGCAACTTGATTTTTATTTAAACTCCACTCTAGAATCTTTATCTTTCACATTACACTATAATGTGGAAGAGATTCCCTTTTGGATTTGTGCCTCAGGGGATCCCTCCACATGTGAAATTGTCACTTCACATACCGCAAAAGAACTAGCAGGTAACACTATTCTCCATGCTGGTTCAGTGTCACCCTGCCCATGTAATACAAAACATCCCGTTTGGTGAATTAATACTGAGCTCGCTGCAACTGCTCCAACATGGTGTCCTATAACAAAGAATACCATGATATTAGAGGCAGATTGCATCGCAGAGACCAATCATCATGCCATTATTGATCGGGCATATAAAAAGTATTACCTCTGGATAGAAAACCTTTAATTTTTCCACATACCAGCAAGATGTCTGACCCCCGCTCTCACAGCCAACAAGCTACTACTTTTGTCACACAATATAGCCAAGAATATCCTGCTATCTGCAAAATCATATAAAAAATATTTTCCTATTCTGGCTAGTGATGAGCAGTGGTCTGACATCGTGTCTGAGGCGTTAGGTGTGCAGCTAAAAAAGCTACTACTGTGGGCAATCTAATTAGCCCGAGTTTGTTTCTTTCATCCAGTTCCAATAATTTGCAGCCTATTTGGTTAAACTGCAAAGGCTGCTATAAATGTGGACACCTAAGATGTATCTGTTGCTCTCATATTATGGTGAACAAAACCTAGACATCTACCACCAACAATGAATTTGTTATAGAATCATATATAAATTGCAACACCAAATATGTCATATATTTGATTACCTGAAATGTATGACAACTTCAATATGTGGGATGCACAACGGGCCCTTTAAAGAACAGAATTCGCCGACATCTCTCTGATGTTTCATTTTTGACAAACACAATGTTTCAGCAGTGAGTTCACATTTTGCAATAGTCCATGCAGAGGACGTGTCGCACTTGCAGGCCCAAGGCATAGAAAGAGTCTCCTTACCGCTGAGAGGGGGAGATCATAGGAGGAAGCTTCTCAATAGAGAAGCTTTCTGGATTTTCAAATTGGGAACCAGACAGCCGCATGGTCTGAACAAGCTCCTAGATCTCATATTACAATATTGAGAGGACTCTCCTTCTATGCCTTTTCCTGGTTTGTAGTGAAGCAGATGTGTGTATATATATATATATATATATATATATATATATAATTTTATATTTTTCCACCCACTATGATATGGCCTACATCATGCATTGTTCTGGGTTTCTCTTTCCTTTTTGTTTTCAGATTTGCTGCTGCTGCTTTTCACTATAATGATATTTTACATATGCAACTGTTTGTGTGTTTTTTAGACTTGCCTTTGTGTAATGGTGAGAGACTAATGAGGGGGCTGTGGTCTGCTGTGCCCTCCCCCTTGCACAGGTGTTACCTGATGGGGCAGGGTATATCAGACTGATGTCCTCTCATTCTCACCATGTCTGCCATGAGGAAGGACCTCACATACTATTTGGTCCGAAACATGTTGGCATTACTGGCATGAATCTTGTCTCACTGACTTGGAGATTTTAATCGATGAAATAAAGACGGAAATTATTTTTACCTCACCCACTACTGGAGCTGGATTTTTTCTCTTTCTACATTGCGGACATCTGTGCTGGTGCAGATGTCAGCAGTTTAACCCCTTCCATGCTGTACATATGGACCGCTGTATGGAAGGGGTTAACAGGGAGAGAGCTCCCTCCCTCTCCAATCGGGGGCTGCTGTGCCTTTGCAGCCCCCCAACAGGATGGGATCACAGAGGGAGGGGACCCCCTCCCTCCCGATCACCCGCTGCTCTGTTCTGGCAGTGGGTGATGGTTACCATGGCAGCAGGACGCTTTCAAAGGCGTCCTGCTTGCCATGGTAATGGAAGTCTGATCTGACTTCTGCTAAAGGCAGGAGTCTGATCAGACTAAGTCTAAAAGATAAAATACAGTACACTATATAGTGTACTGTACTGTATTATACTCGCATCAGACCCACTGGATCTTCAAGAACCAATTGGGTCTGGATCAAAAAAAAGTAAAAAAAAGTAAAAATAAAAAACACATTTATCACTGAATAAAAATTAAAAAAATAAAACACACTACAGATATGTATCGCCGCGTCCGTAAAATCCCGCTCTATAAAAATATCACATGACCTAACCCCTCAGGTGAACACCATAAAAAAAATGGTGTAAAAAAGCCTTACATCACAAAAAGTGTAATACCAAGCGATCAAAAAGGCGTATGTCTCCCAAAATAGTACCAATCAAACCGCCATCTTATCCCACAAGAAATGAGCCCCTACATAGCGCAATCACCCAAAAAAATAAAAAAAATATGGCTCTCAGACTATGGAGACAATAAAACATGATTTATTTTTTATTTTTTCTAAAATGTTGTTATTGTGTTAAAGTAAATTAAAGAAGTATACATATTGGGTATCGCCACGTCTGTAAAAACTTTCTCTATAAAAATATCACATGATCTAACCCCTCAGGTACATACCATAAAAAAATTAAATAAAAACAGTGTAAAAAAAATGATACCCTACATAGGACAATTTCCCAAAATAATAAACAAATATGGCTCTCAGACTATGGAGACATTAAAACATGATTTTTCTTTTGTTTCAAAAATTATATTATTGTGAAAAACTTAAATAAATAAAAGTATACATATTAGGTATCGCCGCATCCGTAACAACCTGCTCTATAAAACTAACACATGACCTAACCACTCAGGTGAAGACAGCAAATAAAATTATATTAATACGGTGTCGAAAGCCATTTTTGTCACCTTGATTCACAAAAAGTGTAATTGCAAGCGACCAAAATTTCATATGCACCCCAAGATAGTGCCAATCAAACTGCCATGTCATCCTGCAAAAAATAAGCCCCTACATAAGACAGTCGCCCGAAAATAAAAATAAACTATGGCTTTCAGAATGTGGAGACACTAAAAAAATCGTTTTTTTTTTTAATGTTTTATTATATAAAACTGAAACAAAACCCCAAAAAGTAGTCATAAATGGTATTGTCGCATTTGTAACAACCTGCTCTATAGAGATAGCACGCGATCTAACCTGTCAGATCAACTATGTAAATAACAAAAAATAAAATGGGTCTGAAAATTGTCCATTTGTCCAGTAATAAAGCAAGGGTTAGCAGCCAAACAAAACTCAGTATTTATTGCCCTGATTCTATTGTTTGCAGAAACACCCCATGTTTGGTTGTAAACTGCTGTATGGCCAAACGGCAGGGTGTAGAAGGAAGAGAACGCCATATGGTTTTTGGAAGGCAGATTTTGCTGGACTGGTTTTTTGACACATGTCCCATTTGAAGCCTCCCTGATGCACCTCTAGAGTAAAAACTCCAAAAAAGTGAATTCCATATAAGAAACCACACCCCTCACGGTATTCAAAACTGATTTTACAAACTTTGTTAACCCTTTAGGTTTTCCACAAGAGTTATTGGCAAATGGAGATGACATTTCTGAATTTCTATTTTTTTGTTACCTTGCCTCATAAAAAGTATAATGTAGAGAAAACAAAAATCATATTTACCCTAAAATAGTACCAACAAAACTGACACCTTATCCTGTAGTTTCCAAAATGGGGTCACTTTTTTGGAGTTTCTACTGTAGGGGTGCATTAGGGGGGCTTCAAATGGGACATGGTGTCTAAAAACCAGTCCAGCAAAATCTGCCTTCCAAAAACCATATGGCTTTCCTTCTGCGCCCTTCCGTTTGGCCATACAGCAGTTTACGGCCACGTATAGGGTGTTTCTGCAAACTAAAGAATCAGCGCAATAAGATCTAATTTACACGTCCGCAAAATGGATCCGCATCCCATCCGCAATATTGAGGAAGGGTTGCAGACCCATTCATTTCAAAGGGGCAGGAATGGATGTGGAAAGCACACTATGTGATGTCCGCATCCGCGTTTCCGCATCTCCGTAAAAAAATAGAACATGTCCTATTCTTGTCCGCAATTGCGCACAAGAAAAGGCATTCTCTATATAGTGCCAGCAATATGCGGTCCGCAAAATGCGGAATGCACATTGCAGCCGTCCGTGCTTTGCGGATCTGTTTTTCCGCAAAACACACTACGGACGTGTAAATTAGGCCTTAATATTGAGTTTTGTTTGGCTGTTAACCCTTTGTTACTGGAAAAATGGATTAAAATTGAAAATTTGACCAAAAATTTAAATTCTGAAATTTTATCTCCATTTGCCATTAACTCTTGTGGAACACCTAAAGGCTTAATGACATTTGTAAAATCAGTTTTGAATACCTTGAGGGGTGTAGTTTGTAGAATGGGGTTATTTTTGCGTGATTTCTATTGTTTAATCCTCACAAAGTAACTTCAGACCTGAACTGGTCCCTAAAAGTGGATTTTCACCCTTCTCGACCCCCGCTACAAAGAGAACTTCTTATTTCTCATTCATGTGGTGGACAGGACCAGTAAAACAATGCAATACCAGAAGGTACTTGTTTAGAGATTGCGCCAAAATTTACATTATTATTATTTATTTTTAGAGCGCCATTCAGTCCATAGCGCTGTACATATCATAAGCGGTGCACATACATAATACAGGCAATTGCCTTAAGCATGAGCGAGACAAGTTACAGACTGGTACAGAAGGATAGAGGGCCCTGCCCGTGAGGGCTTACAATCTACATGGTATGGGGGATGGAGACAGTAGGCGAGGGTGAAGCTGGTCATGGCGGTATAGAGGCAGCAGTGTCACTGGTCGTAGGCTTGTCTGAAGAGGTGGGTTTTCAGGTTGCTTTTGAAGGATTCCACTGTAGGTGAGAGTCTGATATGTTGGGGTAGCGAGTTCCAGAGTATAGGGGATGCACGGGAGAAATCCCGGAGGCAAGTGTGGGAAGAGTTGATAAGAGGAGAGAAAAGAAGGAGGTCCTATGAGGATCGAAGATTGCGTGTGGGGATGTATCGGAAAGTAGCTCAGAGATGTAGGGAGGGGACCGGTTGTGGACGGCCTTGTATGTGTTGGTTAGTATTTTAAACTGAATTCGCTGGGCAATGGGGAACTGGCAGAGGGAGAGGCAGAGGAGTAACGGGGGAGAGGTAGATTAGTCGGGCAGCAGAGGTGAGGATAGATTGTAGGGGTGCGAGAGAGCTAGATGGAAGGCCACAGAGGAGAATGTTGCAGTAGTCTAGGCGGGAGATGATGATGAGGGAATGTACAGGCATTTTTGCCGATTCAAAGTTGAGGAAAGGGCGGATGCGGGAGATGTTTTTGAGTTGGAAGCGGCAGGTGGTGGAAAGGGCTTAAATGTGTGGTCAGAAGGAGAGGGCAGAATCCAAAGGTCACTCCAAGGCAGCGGACTTGGTTGACCGAGGAGAGTGTGCAGTCATTGATTGTGATAGATAGGTCTGTTGGGGGTGAGCAAGATGGGGGAAAGATGATGTATTCTGTTTTATCCATGTTAAATTTTAGAAAGCGAGAGGAGAAGGAGGATATGCGAGATAGGCATTGTGGGATTCTGGATAGTAAGGTGGTGATGTCTGGACCACACGGCCAGCAGAGTCCGTACTTCCTTAGGCAAACGAGGAGGGAGACAAGGGAACACACAGCAGTTTCAACAAAGGCAGGGCAACACTCTCCAAGGCATGGGACACTTTCATGACACCCCGCCAGCACAAGGAGGGAAAAGTTTTGGAAGATAGTGAAGGAATACATCGCAAACCATGTCAGCATCCTAAATGATCCCTCATTGCCTTACAACTACTGGGTGTCCAAGCTGGACACGTGGCACGAACTTGCACTCTATGCCTTGGAGGTGCTGGCCTGCCCTGCTGTCAGCGTTTTGTCTGAGTGTATTTAGTGCTGCTGGTGGCATTATAACTGATAAGAGTATTCATTTGTCCACTGGCAATGCTTACAGGTTGACTCAGATAAAAATGAACAAGGCCTGCATTGCCCCTGACTTCTCAACTCCACCAGAAGAGAGCTGAGCTGATGATGAACATAAAGGCAATTTCAATGTATTGTTTATAATGTACTCGGTCTACTGTAGTGTATTCCCATGCTCCTTTTCCACCACAAAAATGTGTATATGGTTGAATCTTGTTTCCTCCTCCTCATCCAGATTGTATATATTCCCTCCACTACAATTTTTAAAGAGGGTCAGCTCACCAGCAGGCCCTCAACCATAATGTTTTAGAGGGACAGCTCACCAGCAGGCCCTCAACCATAATGTTTTACAGGGTCAGCTCACCAGCAGGCCCTCAACCATAATGTTTTAGAGGGACAGCTCACCAGCAGGCCCTCAACCATAATGTTTTAGAGGGACAGCTCACCAGCAGGCCCTCAACCATAATGTTTTACAGGGTCAGCTCACCAGCAGGCCCTCAACCATAATATTTCATAAGGTCAGCTCACCAGCAAGCTCTAAACCAGGCATCCTCAAACTGCGGCCCTCCAGCTGTTGTAAAACTACAACTCCCACAATGCCCTGCTGTAGGCTGTTCGGGCATGCTGGGAGTTGTAGTTTGCAACAGCTGAGGGCTGCAGTTTGAGGATGCCTGCTCTAAACCTTATTGTTTTACAGGACAAGCAGGCCCTCGACCATAATGTTTTAGAGGGTCACCAGCAGGCCTCCAATCATAATTTTTCAAGGTTGTGTATGATGCCCTCCTTTGTGTGTAATAAAGGGTGTATTGTAGTGCCGGATCCTTGTAATTTTGGCAGCCCTTTAACTTGGTGCATAGGCTTTATGAGTGTAGGAGTCCCACTACTAGTGTTGAGCGCGAATATTCGAATTTCGAATTTTTATCGCGAATATCGCAACTCGACAATTCGCGAATATTGCGAATATATCGCTATATATTCGCAATTTCGAATATTCGTTTTTTTTTTGTTTTTTTTTGTTGTTAATTCTTGTTGCTCTCTGGTTGTCTTCCCAGCTCCCACTTCCCAAAAGCTGTTCTTACCTGTCCGGAGGATTCCTGGCTCCCTGCCCACTTCAGTCATTGCCCGTTGCCGCTTCTGCTGACTTCCCATGTGCATGGGAACGCCTCCATGCTAAAATGTACTGTCGGATGTGAGAATCACGATCTCACAAATTTGACTAAGTTGTAATCGCAATGCGATTAATATAACCTGAATTATTCGCATTGCAATATTCATTCTATTCTAGCAATACAACCATTAGGAACTTAGCTCTAAGATCAATTCGCAGCAGTATATGTTCGCCTCGCGAATGAAACTTAGAGCTAGCTGAGTTCCTAATAGTGGTATTGCTAGAATATAACGAAGATTGAGAATATAGTGCTATATTCGTGAATTCGAGATATTCTCAATCTTCGTTCTATTCTAGCAATACATCCATTAGGAACTTAGCTCTAAGATCAGTTCGCAATGCGAGTATATGTTAGCCTCGCGAATAAAACTTAGAGCTGAGTTCCTAATGGTTGTATTGCTGGAATAGAACGAAGATTGAGAATATCTCGAATTCACGAATATAGCACTATATTCTCAATCTTCGTTATATTCCAGCAATACAACCATTAGGAACTCGGTCAGCTCTAAGTTTCATTCGCGAGGCGAACATATACTCGCGATTGCGAATTGATCTTAGAGCTGAGTTCCTAATGGATGTATTGCTAGAATAGAACGAAGATTGAGAATATCTCGAATTCACGAATATAGCGCTATATTCTTAATCTTCGTTATATTCTAGCAATACAACCATTAGGAACTCAGATCTAAGTTGTAATCGCAATGCGATTAATACAGGTTATATTAATCGCATTGCGAATGAAACTTAGAGCTGGGTTCCTAATGGTTGTATGTATTGCTAGAATAGAACGAGAGGTTGAGAATATCTCGAATTCACGAATATAGCACTATATTCTCAATCTTCGTTATATTCCAGCAATACAACCATTAGGAACTCGGTCAGCTCTAAGTTTCATTCGCAGAGGCGAACATATACTCGCATTGCGAATTGATCTTAGAGCCAAGTTCCTAATGGTTGTATTGCTAGAATATAACTAAGATTGAGAATATAGTGCTATATTACGTGTGATATTCGATTATCTTTGTCAATTCTAGTAATACAAGTTAACCATTAGGAACTCAGATCTAAGTTTCATTCACGACAGCGAATATATATTCGCGTAAAATTCGCAATATATAAAATCATGACGAATATTCGATTTCGACGAATATATGACGAATATTCAATCGAATATTCGCGAAATATCGCGAATCGAATATGGCACCTCCCGCTCATCACTACCCACTACCTGAACAATTCTACCACAATGTACAGACTGTTTACTGAATATACAGGAAAGAATGTTTTTCCTGAATTTTTTTATTTTTTAATTTTTTTTTTTTTTTTTTTTGGGGGGAGGGTTGTGCGTATTTTTGTCAGTCTGTAAAAGTGGCGTACAGCTCGGACAACATGGTTCCCAGCAGCGATCTGGGGGTCCAAGATGCATCCATGCTGTTCCTGATCCATCTTTGATAGCATACCTCTGCCACACTAATCATTCTACTGTTAGTAACTCATAATATGCCTTCATATAGTCCTTTAAAAAGTTCTAATTTCCTTTCTAAAATACAATCTAGTGACATTCCCAGGACAGAAGAGGAAATAAGATTAAACCTTCTGAGTCAGATATTCAACTTTGAATAACAAGGGAAATATTGCATCAACATCAGGCCAAGCTGCTTCACAAATTACATTACTCACTCCCTTTCCCTCTTCTCTACAAAGCAAAATTAAATTAAGATCATCCAAACTAAAATATCTATTGTCATTCAAGAAATAGTTCTACTATGTCAGATTGCCCTGTGGAATATTCTGAATGTTAGCGATAAGCTCACGACAAACACTAAATTTAGTATTTTTTACAACATTTCATGACTGTTCATGCTAATCATTAGCAAAAAAACAATATTCTTGTATTAAAATATGTTTCTGTCCTCGAATTCTTTCATTGCATCTACAATTGGCAAGGGTTCTCATAACTCAGAATATTCTAGAATAAATGTACACTCATTGACAGAAAAATTACCACACCAAGAAGAAGTTGCTGTAATCAAACGAAACTTTCTATGTGTGAATGTAACGATAATTGAAAGGAGGCTCTAGGTTCCTATTGAGCAGACTCTAGCCTGGATACAAAATGAGATACAGTTGTACATGGAGGCATACAGGTTCCCTATAGTATCCTGAAGCACATTTTCCCAAAAATGTTGCGGCTGGGCCTGTAGATGCTGCACAGTCATGGGTTGCTGAAGCTGACATCTCAGCTGTTCCCATAAATGCTCGATTGAGCGGTAAATTTGGTGACTGGGCAGGTCAAGAAAGTGTTGCAATCTGGTGGAGACATTCCTGGGAAACCCTTGCTCTGTGTCGGCAAGCATTATCCTGCTCAAGAATGACATTTGGAATCCCTGTCGTGTGACCGGAAGGATGTGCTCAGCTGTTAGTGTCCCTCATATCACTACTAAAACACTGGTACATCCTACGCCAGGACCCACATTTAGCCAAATATCTTTCCCCAGTCGTCTCCATGACGCCACTTCCTGAGATTGACTTCCTTCTGATTGGACAGGAAAAACACAAAGGTTTAAAACCCCACCCCCTCCCTCCATCGCCAGTGTTTTTCCTGTCCCATCTGGATAGGAAGCTGGAGAAGTGTATGGAGCTCTAGCTGGGCTCACCTGATTTCCTCCACGACAGGCCAAGGTCGGATCTGCAAGGCAACTCTCCTTCCTCCTCCATGCTAGGCCTGGGCTCGGGCGCATTGCGTTATGCCCCCCTGCGGCGGTCCAGGGGGACTTAATGCAGAGGGGAAAGAAGATTTTGGCGCCGGATCGGCACTGTGATGTGCCCCGGCAGGTGGGTGACGTCAGACGCAGGGGGCAGAGCCAAAGCATTATGATGTCACTAACATGGCGCAGGTCCTGGCAGGGCAAAGCACGCCATAAAAACCCACAGGACCTGCAGAATGGCGCCCTGCACAGTGCAGCTATCCCTTTCTTGAGTGCACCTCTGGAAAGTAGTCGGGAGTCAAGATGAGCACCCCCCTCATGCCGGGCTCTGGAGCCGAGCCTACAACAAATCCTGGGACTGTGAGTAGCCTGCTCTCAGGCACTTGACTATGTAATGCTGTTTGGTCTGCTCATGCTTCCCTCCCTTACCTTTCAGGGAGAAAAGGATTCAGCTACTACCACTAAGAAAGCCAGGAAATGTGGTATCTGCCATAAACGGCTATCCAATACAGGGACAAAACCCCTTTGTAAAGATTGCAAGTCCAATGTTGTTAAATCAGAATCTTCCAGCTTCATTGAAGATATTAGAAAAGTAGTAAAGAAGACTGAAGGACTGGTAGTGTCAGACTCTGAATCAGTACAAAAACAGTTCGCATCCTCAGATGAAGATAACGAATATAGACTTTTTTGTTCAATTCGGATGACATTGATGAATTGATCAAAGCTATAAGAGCTACCATTCAAATGGAAATACCAAAGAAACGCAGGTCAACACAAGAAGAGATCTTTGGGGGCCTAGGGGAAAGGAAAAATGCGCTCTTTCCAGTATCAGATAATGTCCAAAAGTTGATACGTTCTGAGTGGGAGAAACCAGACAAAGGATCCTTTATTCTAAGGGGATTAAAGGCGTTACCCGTTTAGTCTAGATGACTGCACTGACTGGGAAACCATCCCTAAGGTAGACGCACCAGTAGCTAAAGTGGCTAGACATACAGCTCTACCTTTTGAGGATTCACCACAACTAAAAGACCCGTTGAATAGAAAGGCGGAAAGTCTTTTAAGAAAAACCTGGGAGGCAACAGCGGCCCTTCTCAAACCAGGGGTTGCTTTAACCTGTGTAGCCAGAACATTAAACTTATGGCTGGAGCAACTAGAAATCCACCTAGTTAATAAAATGCCACACGACCAGATACTGGAGAGCTTGCCCTTAATGAAGATGGCAACCTCTTTCCTAGCAGACGCAGCAGCAGAGTCTGTTAAACTGGCCGCCCGTACAGCCGTTTTATCCAACACGGCGAGACAGGCTCTATGGCTCAAAGCTTGGTCAAGAGACATTGCTTCGAAAAATAAACTAATTGCGCTCCCCTTCCACGGTCAATATGTCTTTGGAACAAACCTAGACAAAACCTTAGAGAATGCTACTAATGGGAAAAGGGGATTACCAGAAGAAAGATACAAACAAAAAAGGCAGTTTTTTCGTGACCGACATTTTCAACCCGAAAATAAAAAAGATAAAGGGAAGTCTGGAATGTGAAGCTATGCAAAAGGAGGCAGGGGAAGGAATTTCCTTTTCAACCCCAATAGAGCAGAATCCTCCTCCACTTATACCAAACAATGACGCCATACCAGTAAGTGGAAGGCCCAGCTCCTTTAAAAAATCTTGGGAGCAAATAACGAACAATGTGTGGACTTTAAACATCGTAAAGGAAGGTTACAAAATAGAGCTACTCTCTCCCCTTTCTCAGAAATTTATTACTACCCTCCCTACATGTCAAATTGGTACCCTAAAAACTACATCAAAAATCTACTAAGCTTGGCCGCAATAGAACCTGCAGATAGGACAAGGATTCTATTCCCGTCTCTTTATAGTATAAAAGACAAACGGAAAATCCAGAGTTATAATAATTTTGAAATACTTAAACAAATTTGTCAAGTACCAAAAATTCAAAATGGAAACTCTAAAGTCAGCAGTAAAGCTTATAAAAAAAGGACGTAGTAATGGCCACAATAGACTTAAGGGATGCCTATTATCATGTCCTGATACACAGGTCATCAAAAAATTCCTGAGGTTTGCAATTCAGCTAAAGGGGCACAATCGACATTTTCAATTCAGGTGTCTCCCCTTTGGGATCTCCTCAGCTCCAAGAACTTTTACAAAGGTGATGGCGGAGGCCATAGCGAGTCTAAGAGAGAGGGCAATCTGTGTGATCCCTTATCTGGATGACCTGTTAGTAGTTGCAGACAACAAAACTCTTCTAGAAGCCCACCTCCAGACAGTCCTGAACCATCTCCAGGGCCTAGGTTGGATAATCAACTGGGAAAAGTCAGATTTAATCCCTGACAGGCAAAAGATATTCTTAGGCATAACTCTAAATACAATATCCCAAAAATCCTTTCTTCCACCTCAAAAAGTAAAAAAACTTCAAACCACGCTGAAGAATTTCAAGAAAGTAAAATTCTGCTCCATCAAATGGCAATGAAGGTGTTAGGAAGCCTTTCCGCATGTATCCCAGCAGTAGCCTGGGCACAATTTCACCTAAGGCCACTTCAAAGATTAATTCTAAACAAGTGGAACAGATCTCAAACGACTCTAGAAAAACGAATATTCTTAGATCAAAAAGTGAAGAATTCCCTGAATTGGTGGATGGAAAAAAAAAACGTAGAAAATGGTGTATTTTGGGGCCAGGAACAACTCTTAGTGAATATAACAGATGCGAGCCTCCAGGGTTGGGAGCATTAGTCCAAGGGAACTCCTACCAGGGGAGATGGCCAAGTCATGTGAAACATCAATCCTCAAACTTCAGGGAACTGCGGGCAATTTGGGAAGCATTGAACACAAGTCTTCTATCAGTAGGACGCCATGTCCGAGTATATTCAGACAATGCAACAGCAGTGTCCTTCATCCAGCACCAGGGAGGCACAAGACACCGTCTACTACAGGGCCTATCAAGCAAAAATTTTCTCCTGGGCAGGGGAAAATATATAGTCACTATCAGCAATCCACCTGAAAGGATCTCCTAAACGTTCAGGCCGACTATCTGAGTCGCCACACGTTAGACCCGGGAGAATGGAAGTTATCCCGGAGGTTTTAAACTAATCATAGGGAAATGGGGCAGACAGACAGATCTTTTTGCGTCCAGGAAAAATCATCAGTTGAGTCATTTCTTTTCCCTCAGCCCAAGGGATTGTCCTCTGGCTGTGAATGATTTCAACCAAAACTGTCACGACGAATCTAGTCTATGCATTTCCTCCATTTCCTCTGATCCCCAGAGTCCTCCAGAAATTTCAGAAGGAGAGATGTACGTTAATTCTGATAACCCCCTTTGGCCCAAGAGGAGTTGGTTTGCGCTATTAAAAGCCCTCAGCATAGAAGCCCCTCTCCTTCTACCTCTGGGCGAAGTGGAGATAAAAAGAAAAAAAGGAAGTTAATCCAATCTTGATTGGGACCAAACAAGATAAGAAATACAGGGCGCCACAGGTGGGAGAGGATGAAAAGGTTGGTTAACAGAAGGCGGCTCACCTATAGTATTCCAAAACTGGAGTACTATTATAAATATTTGTTGTGGAAAAAAGGAACAGGAAGGGAAGAAACGGATATTCATGGGAGCGCCAAAAGACACATCCAGTTTACTAGGTACAGACTCTAAAAATCAAAGTTAGGCATATGGATAACACTTACTCCACTAGGGGTTTGTCAACAGGATGAAGATAGAAATTCCAGTGACTCACACCCCCTATGCCAGGATTGCCTGTAGGTTTCCTCGTACTTCAGGCCATAATATACCTAATTTTCCTTTTTATGTTTTTTATGTATTTTTATGTATTTTTCTCTGATATACCTCTGTTCCTCCTATTACGCTAATAATAATGATAACTTCACATTTCTTCTTTTATAACCCAAACCATCAGCACCTCCTTCTCTCCACTTTAATTGCATTTGTATTTGTATTCAAAACTGTACTTCTAGACACTAGATTGCAGTGCGATCACGTGACCAGCCGTGCCACGTGACCGACACTGTCATGACTTCATTGGAACTCTGTACGCTCCGCATGCGTACCATAGGGCGTGATTTCGGTGCGATCCTGTGTTCCAGTCACATGACCGGCATTTACCCTCCACACCAGGAACTCTGTGCTCCATGTATGCGCTCCACAGAGCAGATGTTCCCGCCCATGGATCGCTTGCATGGGCGGGAGTTACCTCTGTACTAATATCATTATGTGTCTGCGTTCCGCCAACCGGAAGTACCAGAGTCTCTCCCGGGGTCTATCACTGCACGCTAGGGCCACTTGTTTTACGGTTTGATTGAATTGAATACATTTATTTATGAATTGAGTACTATACAATTTTTAAGCGAATCATTTTAAGTGAATATACTTATACTTATCGGAAGGTGGAGCATAAACATGCGTTCCAGATACGGAAGTGACGTTAGATACTTCCGTTTTGGTTTTGCAGGCAGGAAAATGCCATTTTCGAATGTATATATATATATATATATATATATATATATATATATATATATAACTATGTGGTGTATGTACTTTTAATATTGTCTACTCCTGAAGAAGGGGTCTGAACCCCTGAAACGCGTCGAGCTATCCATATTAAAGGTGAATGAATTGAAGCAATTGAATTTTGCCATCATCCTTCACTGTGACTCCACAAGCGACCTTGGCGAGGGGGTGACAGTCACTGGACCAATGTGTGCAGTCTGACACTCATCCAGTTGACTAAAAACCCCCAGTGAAGTAAGTACTCCATCCTCTTCATTAGATGTACTACTTGAATCGTTCCACTGGTATGGACCCGGGGTTTAAATGACCTACGAGGAAACCTACAGGCAATCCTGGCATAGGGGTGTGAGTCACTGGAATTTCTATCTTCATCCTGTTGACAAACCCCTAGTGGAGTAAGTGTTATCCATATGCCTAACTCTGATTTTAGAGTCTGTACCTAGAAAACTGGATGTGTCTTTTGGCGCTCCCATGAATATCCGTTTCTTCCCCTTCCTGTTCCTTTTTCCACAACAAATCCTTCTACCTCTGAGGCCAGAGAGTGTAATACCCTTTTTCGGTGTGCCCAAGATTACGTACACACATGCTCCTATTATATAAAATATTGTCGCCCCAAGCAAACTAAAACAGCATCAGTCGAAAAGGGACAGCATCGGCCACATCCTCAATAATACAATTTGGAGATAACACAGTACTCTCACAGTGGTCCATAGACATCTAATAGGTTTAGGTGGCCTCATGAAGCTACAGGATATGTAAAGAAGTTGCTTAACTGTACATTCAATGGTGTAGCCTCGCCCACTCTTGTTTTTACTATAAATGTCCCACAAAAGAGATTTTTGGTTGCTATAGTCAACTAAGCCAGTTGTCCTTTGCACCAGTTTTGATGAATCTCCCTCAGTGTCTGCATCTCCCTTTCCCTCAGACTAATTACTTTTTCCAGCTGGCTGCTCCTTGCCTTTCACCCCTATTCCTCTGCTATGGGGGGGGAATGACTTGTGAGTGGGGGAAAAATTCAAGTGTGTCCTGAATAGGGACATTTACTGGGGGACATTTACTATGACCTGCAAGTACCATAGTTTGTGACTATTTAAATGCTATTGCTCCTGAATTTAGGCAGAAGTGGCATTTCTATGCCACCTTCAGCACTTTCTGAAATGGTGTGGATGGGGATTTTGTCACTGCTATGCCAGTGGTCCACTGCTAAAAGTGGTTAAAATGTACTTTAATGTGTTTTATCTTCCTGTGTAATGGGGGGGCAGTGCCTGATGAGGGGCGTTGGACTAAAAGTACTGCATGTCCGACTTTTTAGTCCGGAGGCCTCATGCCGTGCACTGCTGTGCTGTGCCGCAACTCTGCCCCCGCCCCATTATAGTCAACGTGGACGGAGCAGCAGTCCGTCGGCACGGCGAAATAGCGGCATGATGGATCCGACAGGGTGTACAGCCTGTCGGATCCGTCCTGCCGACAGTGTGAAAGTACCCTTACATATGAGGTTTGATGGAACTACAGAATGTGAAGAGAAACTACTTACAAATAATTAAGGGGCTTCACAGCCAACATACCTGGGAGAATAGAAAACCTCAGAAGCCTGGACATGTATTAGTGGCAGACTGAGGTTGTCTGCTTAAAACCTGTATCCTGCTGAGGATACTGCAGATTCAACATTGAGTACAGCAACCTACAAAAGGCACATAAATTAGTCTGACATACAGGGATGTCCCATACTTTCACAGTGGAGAGATCATTGAGCACTTCTGTTTGAGTGCTTGTGCATAATTCAGCTAGACAAGTGCAATGTAAGGAAAATTGCTTTAAGGAAATACTTTGGCCTGTTAACTATTACTGAAGCCATGATAGTGAGCATATTGCATATTGTGTAAGAACTGCCAGTCCATGCATGATAAGAGCTGTGACTAATGTACCTGAATTCTTCTGTAACGAACCATTCTGATAACCTGGTGTCTTTATTGCATGCAGCTTCACACTGTGACACCATACCATCATTAGCTGCCAAGGCACCCTGCCTTGTACCTCAAAGCACCCATCAACACCAAGGACACCCCAAACCACCATCAGGCAGGAGAACCCCAAAAACAGGGTGTGCCCCATAAGGAAAAAAGGTGCACCCTCCCATCACTGCACAGCATCCAAACTGTGATTACAACTACTCCCATCCTAAACACCGTCCCTGCTGCACAAGCACTGATTTATGCCAGTTTACTAGTGTATTAAAACTTATAGAATGCCCCTACTGGATTGTACATTATCAATCAGATATATCTTGGTCATATAGTAATCAAATCCACAGGATAAACGGATCGATAAAATCGGGACCAACTGAGTGTCCTTCTAATTCACGGTTTGATGATTAGTATATTGTGGTAGTGAGGAACATCAATCCAGGTTGGTCCAGGTTGGCCAGTAGCCAGATTTTGTAATCGGATCAGAATGGATCCAGAATATGATTATCATAATAATACTATCAAATGCTGCGTCCTCAATTTTTGGACTCAGTTTTTGGAATGACAGGGCTTATCTATAATGGTTATTAGCTGGGTTACCAAGCATGCAGTGGTCAATATTATAGGACAATATCTGCTTTTTGTTTTGGTTTTGTTGTCCAGCATGATTTACTTTTTGTCCCCTGAAGAACCAGCAGGATGCTGAGGAAACGCAGCGTCGGGACGCCTATATTGATACTAAAGATGTTTTTGGGAATTTGGGATTTATACTAAGGACTAGGGTTGAGAGAAACCCGAACTGCAAAGTTCAGATTCGTACTGAACTTTGCAAGTGGGTACCTGAACCCAGACTCTCACTGAAGTTTGGGTTCGGTGTTAGGGTGATTTTATTATTTTCCATTATAACATGGTTATAATAGAAAATAATAGCATTCTTAAGACTGAATGCTAAATGGCCATTAAGGGGTTAAAAATAATAAAAAAAAAAAACTTCCCTCATCCACTTGATTGTGCAGCCAGTATCCTCTTCTTTCTGCAGGACCTGCGATGACGTAACCGCACTCACCATGTCATGAGCGCGGTAACGTCACCCCAGGTCCTTCTATCTTCATTCTATGAATGAAGATAGAAGGACCTGCGGTGACTTCCCTACCCCGCTCATCACGTGGTGGGCACGGTCACGTCATTGCAGGTCCTTTTTCAGGTCCTGCAGAAAGAAGAAGATACCGGCTGACCGATCAAGTGGATGAGGTGAGTTTTTTTTATTATTTTTAACCCCTCAATGACAATTTTATTTAGCATTCTGTCTTAATGATAATATTTTCCGGTATAACGGAGAATAATAAAGTGAACTTCAGGTCTCTAACTTTAATGGGGTATGGGTTCGGGGTCGAATTCGGGTCCCGAACCCGAACTTTAACCTGAAGTTCGGCCGAACCCGGCGAACTCTAACTTCCACGGGTTTGCTCATCCCTACTAAGGACTTCTTTCATCTATTTTTGTCTTATTTTTGGGACGATAATTTTTCTGTCAGACAGGATATTAACAGGTACCAGAGAGAGCTTAGCCACCGAGAGGGTGGCTCTGCCTTTAAGCAGGGGTAGTTTTAGGGATTGAATAGGGACAGACAAGTTCCATGTCCCAACCTGGACTGATGTTCCTCACTATCACAATATACTAATTAGAGCTGAGCGAATCTAAGCTGAAGTGGAGTTCAATCCGAATTGCAGGAAAAATTAGATTCGCACCGAATGCAAATTTTCTCATACTTCGTGGTAGCGAATCGCATTTTCCTAAAATGGCTGCTGCACGTGTGAGGACATGGAAAAAGGAAGTATGGGAAGGCAGGATCATCCAGACTGACGTGCATCATGCATATCAATCAGCAGCCAGCCAGCCCTGTGATGTCACAGCCTTATAAATAAGGTGGCCATCTTAGATTCAGACATTTTCCAGCATTCTTAGTGTAGGGACAGCAATTGGAAAAACCTTATTTTGAAAAAATGATTTATAAGTGCAGGGAAAGTATACGGAGGAATCACTTCACAGTATTTTTAGTGCAGGGAGGAACGTCAGAAGGCACTAGTGACAGTACTAGAAAGCGATTTACAAGTACAGGGAAAGAGAATTTGGGGATCCAAATAGCCATTATACAGGTCTGTCATTCCAGCAATTTGTTCTTGGGGTGCAAGTGCTATGTTAAAAAAACATTAAGTGGTTTATATCTGTGGAAAAAAAAATACACAGTTTACTTCTGCAGTTATATGTGGTAAAAGCGTTTAGTGGCGTATTTCAGTACAAAAAGAAAAATATATACGCAGTTCACTTCTGCAGCTATATGTGTTGAAAGCGTTTAGTGGCATATTTAATTTCAAAAAGAAAAATACATTCTCAGTTCACTTCTGCAGCTGCATGTGGTGAAAGCGTTTAGTGGCGTATTTCAGTAGAAAAGGAAATATATACGCAGTTCACTTCTGCAGCTATAGGTGGTGATAGCGTTCAGTGGCGTATTTCATTACAAAAACAAAAATATATATATGCAGTTCACTTCTGCAGTTATTTCCAGAAAAAGCATTTGGTGGCCTATTTCAGTACCAAAAAATATATATATTCTCATTTCACTTCTGCAGCTATACAGTATGTGGTGAAAGCATTTAGTGACCTATTTCAGTACAAAAAGAAAAATATATACGCATTTCACTTCTGCAGTTAGTATTATTTCAGTAGAAAAACAAAATATATTCAGCATTCACTTTTGCAGTTATATGTGGTGTGGGGAGTCGCTCTGGTAGATAGCGGTGCAGGTGCAGTACCGAGGCAAAACAAGGAGTCCAGAATGTGCAATAAACAGTGTTTTATTCACACTGACACAAAAATAAACGACAAACAGTCTCTTGGTGGTAATTCATGCACATCAGAAATAAGGAGGCAAAACAAAACAGGAGCACTGGTTCAGTCACCTGGGAGGTTTAGGTGCAGGTTCGCACCAGGCTGTCGGCCCAGCCGCAGGAGAATCCACCTTCAGGGTGCCAGGAACAACAACACCTCCTTGCTGAGCTCTTTCCTCTAAGTCAGAGAACTCCACAGCCCTGTTTGCAGCTCCAGGACAATCACCACACAGCTGCTAAGGAGGCTGCCTTTTAAAGGCCTGGATAAAGTCCGGCCTGGACCGTGGGGAGTAGGCACCCACCCAGCTCTTTGCCTACTCCCAGTAAGAGCCAGCCCGGATTAGCTTTGCAGCCAAACTAGGTAACAAAGTCAAACAGCACTAGCTGCTGCAGACACATAAAACCCGGCTCTCACCTCACCGAGGCCAGGAACCTCGGTGACACGTACCTGCCATCAACTATGATACCTTGCACCCTCTTACAGTGGTAAAACCTTTTAGTGAAGTATTTTGGTCGAAAAACACAATATATATTTAGCGTTCAGTGATGCAGTTATACGTGGTAAAGCCTTTAGTTGCATATTTCAGTAAAAAAGAAAAATATATTCTTATAAAAATGTATCCTTATTAAGGAGGGGTCCACGGAAGCAGTGGCTGTAGAAGTCAGTCAGTGTGTAGTGATGTCTGTAAACTCTGTGGTAGGGCAGTTTTTGTACAGCCTCCGGAAGAGGTGAACATGGCCATATGTAGAATCTGTGGGCAGAAGGTGAAGCGTGCCCAATGTGGAAATTTTGGCACCACAGCCCTGCATCAACATATGCAGCATCACCATAAAGTGGCCTGGGAGAACAGTGGCTCCAATGTGGTGGTCCAGCCTGCCACAGCAACTGTTATGGGTGGTAGTGTCAAACGAGGCTCACCTGAGTCAGGGGACACCCGAGCTGGAAGTATGGAGTCCAGTGGCAAAGGCCCACAGAAGCAGGGGGCAGGTAGCGTGGTCGATCAGTCCGGGTCGGCAGCAGAGATGGCAGCGAGGTAACAGCAGGAGTAGACGGAGGCGTGGTCGGTGGTAAGCAGTGAGTCAATGCAGGCGGCAAATCAGCGAGGTCAAACGGTCTGGGTTGGCAACGATGGTAAATCAGCAGTAATGATGGTGGTGGTGGTGGTGGTGGTGGTGGTGGTGGTGGTGGTGGTGGTGGTGGTGGTGGTGGTGGTGGTGGTGGTGGAGGAGCAGAGAGGAAGCTTGCTACAGGCTTGGAGGCACAATAACCAGCGGGGGTCAG
>JAKVIS010002735.1:0-21039 GCA_033119425.1 Bufotes viridis | reverse complement strand
CATTCTTCCTTTTGCGCAAGATCATTTTGCATCATACCTCAAATCATTCCCAGCCATGCCTTCTAACTACAAAATTAGCTGGTCAACAACCCTCATCGTTTCACTCGAAAAGGACCAGCGTGAGGATTAATCTGACTCAATTCAGATCCGATAACTGATGTTTGACCTGCAGTGTAATGTCTTGCTGAAGAGACTGCTGTATGAGGTCCAGTCTACTGAGGTTCTGAAACCGATGTGGCACTAATGAAGAAACACTGGAAGCAGTTTCACTCTGAATGTAAAATTCATTGCCTAAGTAGAAAACTCTTTTTTTGATGTTTGCAACTGAAGGACTAGAGCAATGCTCATGATAGTCTAGTGCTCATGAGTCCTCTGTTTCCATACAGTCAGGTTTGACTTCTGGTATGGGAATAAACGCGCAACACCGCACCTACAGGCCGAAGCCGACACCTTGGTGGCAGAGTTAGCGGTATAGTGTGAGATTACATTGCAGCCACAAATACTAAACATGATGACTTTAGTGATTTCTTTCCACTTTGCAGAAGATCCCATTTCAACATATCCCTCAAATCATTCCCAACTCTCCTATTAACTCCAAAAAGTTAAAGCAGTGAAACACCCTTCCTCCTGTTAATGCTTTTGGATCTTTTTATTTTTAAAGCAGAACACGTTGGTAGTGGAGAAAGATATCTATGGCTTTCAGGTCAAAGGGAGACATGAAGCTAGCTAGAAAAAGTGCCCGTGTGAGGCTCGAACTCACGACCTTCAGATTATGAGACTGACGCGCTACCTGCTGCGCTAGCAGGCAACTGCTGTGTGGCATTTGATTGCATGTGCAGAACGATTCTTCAAAGTGAATTTTGTTTTTGTGTTTCTTTTTGCAATAGAAAGTTTGCTCACATCTTTCCCATATGGTCTAGCGGTTAGGATTCCTGGTTTCACCCAGGCGGCCGGGTTCGACTCCGGTATGGGAATGCTTGGTTTTTAAATTTGCACCGAAATCGAATGGATGCAGAGTTGAGGCATAAACATTGAGGTCACCCATTGCAGCTCAAATTTCTGACCGCTTATAGCTTTTCATTCCTTCCTTTTGCGCAAGATCCCATTTTGCATCATACCTCAAATCATTCCCAGCCATGCCTTCTAACTACAAAATTTAAGCTAGTCAACAACCCCTCATCCCGTTTCACTAGAAAAGGACCCAGCGTGAGGATTAATCTGACTCAATTCAGATCCGATAACTGATGTTTGACCTGCAGTACTAATGTCTTGCTAGAAGAGGACCCGTATGAGGGTCAGTCTCACTAGGTTCTGAAACCGATGTGGCACCTAATGAAGAAACTTGGAAGCAGTTTCCTCTGAATGTAAAATTCATTGCCTAAAGTAGAAAACTATTTTTTTAGTGTTGCAACTGAAGGACTAGAGCAATTAACAAGTAGTCTAGTGCTCATGAGTCCTCTGTTTCCCATACAGTCAGGTTTGACTTCTGGTATGGGAATAAGCCTTTTAACACTTGCACCTACACGGACAGGCTGACACCTTGGTGGCAGAGTTAAGCGGTATAGATTGAAGTTGCACATTGCAGCCACAAATGCTAAACATGATGACTTTTAGTGATTTCTTCCTTCCTTGCAGAAGATCCCATTTTCAACATATCCCTCAAATCATTCCCAACTCTCCCTATTAACTCCAAAAGTTAAAGCAGTGAAACACCCTTCCTCCTGTTAATGCTTTTGGATCTTTTTATTTTTAAAGCAGAACACGTTGGTAGTGAAAGAGAAAGTATCATGGCTTTCAGGTCAAAAGGAACATAAAGCTAGCTAGAAAAGTGCCCCGTGTGAGGCTCGAACTCACGACCTTCAGATTATGAGACTGACGCGCTACCTGCTGCGCTAACGAGGCAACTGCTGTGTGGCATTTGTTGCATGTGCAGAACGATTCTTCAAAATTGAATTTTGTTTTCTTGTTTTTTTCTTTTGCAATAGAAAGTTTTGCTCCCATCTTTCCCATATGGTCTAGCGGTTAGGATTCCTGGTTTTCACTCCAGGCGGCCCGGGTTCGACTCCCGGTATGGGAATGCTTGGTTTTAAATTTGCACTCAAATCGAATGGATGCAGAGTTGAGGCATAAACATTGAGGTCACCCATTGCAGCTCAAATTTCTGACCGCTTATAGCTTTTCATTCCTTCCTTTTGCGCAAGATCCCATTTTTGCATCATACCTCAAATCATTCCCAGCCATGCCTTCTAACTACAAAATTTAAGCTAGTCAACAACCCCTCATCCCGTTTCACTAGAAAAGGACCCAGCGTGAGGATTAATCTGACTCAATTCAGATCCGATAACTGATGTTTGACCTGCAGTACTAATGTCTTGCTAGAAGAGGACCCGTATGAGGGTCAGTCTCACTAGAGTTCTGAAACCGATGTGGCACCTAATGAAGAAACTTGGAAGCAGTTTCCTCTGAATGTAAATTCATTGCCTAAAGTAGAAAACTATTTTTTTTAGTGTTGCAACTGAAGGACTAGCGCAAGTAACAAGTGAGTCTAGTGCTCATGAGTCCTCTGTTTCCCATACAGTCCAGGTTTGACTTCTGGTATGGGAATAAGCCTTTTAACACTTGCACCTACACGGACAGGCCGACACCTGGTGGCAGAGATTAGCGGTATAGATTGAAGTTGCACATTGCAGCCACTAATGCTAAACATGATGACTTTTAGTGATTTCTTCCTTTGCAGAAGATCCCATTTTCAACATATCCCTCAAATCATTCCCAACTCTCCTATTAACTCCAAAAGTTAAAGCAGTGAAGCACCCTTCCTCCTGTTAATGCTTTTGGATCTTTTATTTTTAAAGCAGAACACGTTGGTAGTGAAGAGAAAGTATCATGGCTTTCAGGTCAAAGGGAACATAGAGCTAGCTAGAAAAGTGCCCGTGTGAGGCTCGAACTCACGACCTTCAGATTATGAGACTGACGCGCTACCTGCTGCGCTAACGAGGCAACTGCTGTGTGGCATTTGTTGCATGTGCAAGAACGATTCTTCAAAATTGAATTTTGTTTTCTTGTTTTTTTCTTTTTGCAATAGAAAGTTTTGCTCCCATCTTTCCCATATGGTCTAGCGGTTAGGATTCCTGGTTTTCACCCAGGCGGCCGGGTTCGACTCCCGGTATGGGAATGCTTGGTTTTTAAATTTGCACGAAATCGAATGGATGCAGAGTTGAGGCATAAACATTGAGGTCACCCATTGCAGCTCAAATTTCTGACCGCTTATAGCTTTTCATTCCTTCCTTTTGCGCAAGATCCCATTTTTGCATCATACCTCAAATCATTCCCAGCCATGCCTTCTAACTACAAAATTTAAGCTAGTCAACAACCCCTCATCCCGTTTCACTAGAAAAGGACCCAGCGTGAGGATTAATCTGACTCAATTCAGATCCGATAACTGATGTTTGACCTGCAGTACTAATGTCTTGCTAGAAGAGGACCCTGTATGAGGTCAGTCTCACTAGGTTCTGAAACCGATGTGGCACCTAATGAAGAAACTTGGAAGCAGTTTCCTCTGAATGTAAAATTCATTGCCTAAAGTAGAAAACTATTTTTTTTTGTGTTGCAACTGAAGGACTAGAGCAATTAACAAGTAGTCTAGTGCTCATGAGTCCTCTGTTTCCCATACAGTCCAGGTTTGACTTCTGGTATGGGAATAAGCCTTTTTAACACTTGCACCTACACGGACAGGCCGACACCTTGGTGGCAGAGTTAAGCGGTATAGATTGAAGTTGCACATTGCAGCCACAAATGCTAAACATGATGACTTTTAGTGATTTCTTCCTTTTGCAGAAGATCCCATTTTCAACATATCCCTCAAATCATTCCCAACTCTCCCTATTAACTCCAAAAGTTAAAGCAGTGAAGCACCCTTCCTCCTGTTAATGCTTTTGGATCTTTTTATTTTTAAAGCAGAACACGTTGGTAGTGAAAGAGAAAGTATCATGGCTTTCAGGTCAAAGGGAACATAAAGCTAGCTAGAAAAGTGCCCCGTGTGAGGCTCGAACTCACGACCTTCAGATTATGAGACTGACGCGCTACCTGCTGCGCTAACGAGGCAACTGCTGTGTGGCATTTGTTGCATGTGCAAGAACGATTCTTCAAAATTGAATTTTGTTTTCTTGTTTTTTTCTTTTGCAATAGAAAGTTTTGCTCCCATCTTTCCCATATGGTCTAGCGGTTAGGATTCCTGGTTTTCACCCAGGCGGCCCGGGTTCGACTCCCGGTATGGGAATGCTTGGTTTTAAATTTGCACCGAAATCGAATGGATGCAGAGTTGAGGCATAAACATTGAGGTCACCCATTGCAGCTCAAATTTCTGACCGCTTATAGCTTTTCATTCCTTCCTTTGCGCAAGATCCCATTTTTGCATCATACCTCAAATCATTCCCAGCCATGCCTTCTAACTACAAAATTTAAGCTAGTCAACAACCCCTCATCCCGTTTCACTAGAAAAGGACCCAGCGTGAGGATTAATCTGACTCAATTCAGATCCGATAACTGATGTTTGACCTGCAGTACTAATGTCTTGCTAGAAGAGGACCCTGTATGAGGGTCAGTCTCACTAGGTTCTGAAACCGATGTGGCACCTAATGAAGAAACTTGAAAGCAGTTTCCTCTGAATGTAAAATTCATTGCCTAAAGTAGAAAACTATTTTTTTTTAGTGTTGCAACTGAAGGACTAGAGCAATTAACAAGTAGTCTAGTGCTCATGAGTCCTCTGTTTCCCATACAGTCCAGGTTTGTCTTCTGGTATGGGAATAAGCCTTTTAACACTTGCACCTACACGGACAGGCCGACACCTTGGTGGCAGAGTTAAGCGGTATAGATTGAAGTTGCACATTGCAGCCACAAATGCTAAACATGATGACTTTTTGTGATTTCTTCCTTTTGCAGAAGATCCCATTTTCAACATATCCCTCAAATCATTCCCAACTCTCCCTATTAACTCCAAAAGTTAAAGCAGTGAAGCACCCTTCCTCCTGTTAATGCTTTTGGATCTTTTTATTTTTTAAAGCAGAACACGTTGGTAGTGAAAGAGAAAGTATCATGGCTTTCAGGTCAAAAGGGGAACATAAAGCTAGCTAGAAAAGTGCCCTGTGTGAGGCTCGAACTCACGACCTTCAGATTATGAGACTGACGCGCTACCTGCTACGCTAACGAGGCAACTGCTGTGTGGCATTTGTTGCATGTGCAAGAACGATTCTTCAAAATTGAATTTTGTTTTCTTGTTTTTTTTCTTTTTGCAATAGAAAGTCTTGCTCCCTTCTTTCCCATATGGTCTAGCGGTTAGGATTCCTGGTTTTCACCCAGGCGGCCCGGGTTCGACTCCCGGTATGGGAATGCTAGGTTTTTAAATTTGCACCGAAATCGAATGGATGCAGAGTTGAGGCATAAACATTGAGGTCACCCATTGCAGCTCAAATTTCTGACCGCTTATAGCTTTTCATTCCTTCCTTTTGCGCAAGATCCCATTTTTGCATCATACCTCAAATCATTCCCAGCCATGCCTTCTAACTACAAAATTTAAGCTAGTCAACAACCCCTCATCCCGTTTCACTAGAAAAGGACCCAGCGTGAGGATTAATCTGACTCAATTCAGATCCGATAACTGATGTTTGACCTGCAGTACTAATGTCTTGCTAGAAGAGGACCCCGTATGAGGGTCAGTCTCACTAGGTTCTGAAACCGATGTGGCACCTAATGAAGAAACTTGGAAGCAGTTTCCTCTGAATGTAGAATTCATTGCCTAAAGTAGGAAACTATTTTTTTAGTGTTGCAACTGAAGGACTACAGCAATTAACAAGTAGTCTAGTGCTCATGAGTCCTCTGTTTCCCATACAGTCCAGGTTTGACTTCTGGTATGGGAATAAGCCTTTTAACACTTGCACCTACATGGACAGGCCGACACCTTGGTGGCAGAGTTAAGCGGTATAGATTTAAGTTGCACATTGCAGCCACAAATGCTAAACATGATGACTTTTAGTGATTTCTTCCTTTTGCAGAAGATCACATTTTCAACATATCCTCAAATCATTCCCAACTCTCCCTATTAACTCCAAAAGTTAAAGCAGTGAAGCACCCTTCCTCCTGTTAATGCTTTTGGATCTTTTTATTTTTAAAGCAGAACACGTTGGTAGTGAAAGAGAAAGTATCATGGCTTTCAGGTCAAAAGGGGAACATAAAGATAGCTATAAAAGTGCCCCGTGTGAGGCTCGAACTCACGACCTTCAGATTATGAGACTGACGCGCTACCTGCTGCGCTAACGAGGCAACTGCTCTGTGGCATTTGTTGCATGTGCAAGAACGATTCTTCAAAATTGAATTTTGTTTTCTTGTTTTTTTCTTTTTGCAATAGAAAGTACAAGTAGTCTGTGCTCATGGCCATCTGTTCCCATAGTCAGGTTTGACGTCTGGTATAGGATTAAGCCTGGTTAACACTTCACCTACAGGACGGGACACCTGGTTGCAGATGCTATAGAGACTGCACATTGCGCCACCAATGCTGAACATATACTGAGGCATACTGCCTTGTGTAAGACTCATTTTGAGGCAACTGCTCATTCCTATTAACTCCAAAAGTTAAAGCAGTGAAGCACCCTTCCTCCTGTTAATGCTTTTGGATCTTTTTATTTTTAAAGCAGAACACGTTGGTAGTGAAAGAGAAAGTATCATGGCTTTCAGGTCAAAAGGGGAACATAAAGCTAGCTAGAAAAGTGCCCGGTGTGAGGCTCGAACTCACGACCTTCAGATTATGAGACTGACGCACTACCTGCTGCGCTAATGAGGCAACTGCTGTGTGGCATTTGTTGCATGTGCAAGAACGATTCTTCAAAATTGAATTTTGTTTTCTTGTTTTTTCTTTTTGCAATAGAAAGTTTTGCTCCCATCTTTCCCATATGGTCTAGCGGTTAGGATTCCTGGTTTTCACCCAGGCGGCCCGGGTTCGACTCCGGTATGGGAATGCTTGGTTTTTAAATTTGCACCGAAATCGAATGGATGCAGAGTTGAGGCATAAACATTGAGGTCACCCATTGCAGCTCAAATTTCTGACCGCTTATAGCTTTTCATTCCTTCCTTTGCGCAAGATCCCATTTTTGCATCATACCTCAAATCATTCCCAGCCATGCCTTCTAACTACAAAATTTAAGCTAGTCAACAACCCCTCATCCCGTTTCACTAGAAAAGGACCCAGCGTGAGGATTAATCTGACTCAATTCAGATCCGATAACTGATGTTTGACCTGCAGTACTAATGTCTTGCTAGAAGAGGACCCCGTATGAGGGTCAGTCTCACTAGGTTCTGAAACCGATGTGGCACCTAATGAAGAAACTTGGAAGCAGTTTCCTCTGAATGTAAAATTCATTGCCTAAAGTAGAAAACTATTTTTTTAGTGTTGCAACTGAAGGACTAGAGCAATTAACAAGTAGTCTAGTGCTCATGAGTCCTCTGTTTCCCATACAGTCCAGGTTTGACTTCTGGTATGGGAATAAGCCTTTTAACACTTGCACCTACACGGACAGGCCGACACCTTGGTGGCAGAGTTAAGCGGTATAGATTGAAGTTGCACATTGCAGCCACAAATGCTAAACATGATGACTTTTAGTGATTTCTTCCTTCCTTTGCAGAAGATCCCATTTTCAACATATCCCTCAAATCATTCCCAACTCTCCTATTAACTCCAAAAGTTAAAGCAGTGAAGCACCCTTCCTCCTGTTAATGCTTTTGGATCTTTTTATTTTTAAAGCAGAACACGTTGGTAGTGAAAGAGAAAGTATCATGGCTTTCAGGTCAAAAGGGAACATAAAGCTAGCTAGAAAAGTGCCCGGTGTGAGGCTCGAACTCACGACCTTCAGATTATGAGACTGACGCGCTACCTGCTGCGCTAACGAGGCAACTGCTGTGTGGCATTTGTTGCATGTGCAAGAACGATTCTTCAAAATTGAATTTTGTTTTCTTGTTTTTTTCTTTTTGCAATAGAAAGTTTTGCTCCCATCTTTCCCATATGGTCTAGCGGTTAGGATTCCTGGTTTTCACCCAGGCGGCCCGGGTTCGACTCCGGTATGGGAATGCTTGGTTTTTAAATTTGCACCGAAATCGAATGGATGCAGAGTTGAGGCATAAACATTGAGGTCACCCATTGCAGCTCAAATTTCTGACCGCTTATAGCTTTTCATTCCTTCCTTTTGCGCAAGATCCTATTTTTGCATCATACCTCAAATCATTCCCAGCCATGCCTTCTAACTACAAAATTTAAGCTAGTCAACAACCCCTCATCCCGTTTCACTAGAAAAGGACCCAGCGTGAGGATTAATCTGACTCAATTCAGATCCGATAACTGATGTTTGACCTGCAGTACTAATGTCTTGCTAGAAGAGGACCCCGTATGAGGGTCAGTCTCACTAGGTTCTGAAACCGATGTGGCACCTAATGAAGAAACTTGGAAGCAGTTTCCTCTGAATGTAAAATTCATTGCCTAAAGTAGAAAACTATTTTTTTTAGTGTTGCAACTGAAGGACTAGAGCAATTAACAAGTAGTCTAGTGCTCATGAGTCCTCTGTTTCCCATACAGTCCAGGTTTGACTTCTGGTATGGGAATAAGCCTTTTAACACTTGCACCTACACGGACAGGCCGACACCTTGGTGGCAGAGTTAAGCGGTATAGATTGAAGTTGCACATTGCAGCCACAAATGCTAAACATGATGACTTTTAGTGATTTCTTCCTTTTGCAGAAGATCCCATTTTCAACATATCCCTCAAATCATTCCCAACTCTCCCTATTAACTCCAAAAGTTAAAGCAGTGAAGCACCCTTCCTCCTGTTAATGCTTTTGGATCTTTTTATTTTTAAAGCAGAACACGTTGGTAGTGAAAGAGAAAGTATCATGGCTTTCAGGTCAAAGGGAACATAAAGCTAGCTAGAAAAGTGCCCGGTGTGAGGCTCGAACTCACGACCTTCAGATTATGAGACTGACGCGCTACCTGCTGCGCTAACGAGGCAACTGCTGTGTGGCATTTGTTGCATGTGCAAGAACGATTCTTCAAAATTGAATTTTGTTTTCTTGTTTTTTTCTTTTTGCAATAGAAAGTTTTGCTCCCATCTTTCCCATATGGTCTAGCGGTTAGGATTCCTGGTTTTCACCCAGGCGGCCCGGGTTCGACTCCCGGTATGGGAATGCTTGGTTTTTAAATTTGCACCGAAATCGAATGGATGCAGAGTTGAGGCATAAACATTGAGGTCACCCATTGCAGCTCAAATTTCTGACCGCTTATAGCTTTTCATTCCTTCCTTTGCGCAAGATCCCATTTTTGCATCATACCTCAAATCATTCCCAGCCATGCCTTCTAACTACAAAATTTAAGCTAGTCAACAACCCCTCATCCCGTTTCACTAGAAAAGGACCCAGCGTGAGGATTAATCTGACTCAATTCAGATCCGATAACTGATGTTTGACCTGCAGTACTAATGTCTTGCTAGAAGAGGACCCCGTATGAGGGTCAGTCTCACTAGGTTCTGAAACCGATGTGGCACCTAATGAAGAAACTTGGAAGCAGTTTCCTCTGAATGTAAAATTCATTGCCTAAAGTAGAAAACTATTTTTTTAGTGTTGCAACTGAAGGACTAGAGCAATTAACAAGTAGTCTAGTGCTCATGAGTCCTCTGTTTCCCATACAGTCCAGGTTTGACTTCTGGTATGGGAATAAGCCTTTTAACACTTGCACCTACACGGACAGGCCGACACCTTGGTGGCAGAGTTAAGCGGTATAGATTGAAGTTGCACATTGCAGCCACAAATGCTAAACATGATGACTTTTAGTGATTTCTTCCTTTTGCAGAAGATCCCATTTTCAACATATCCCTCAAATCATTCCCAACTCTCCTATTAACTCCAAAAGTTAAAGCAGTGAAGCACCCTTCCTCCTGTTAATGCTTTTGGATCTTTTTATTTTTAAAGCAGAACACGTTGGTAGTGAAAGAGAAAGTATCATGGCTTTCAGGTCAAAGGGGAACATAAAGATAGCTAGAAAAGTGCCCGTGTGAGGCTCGAACTCACGACCTTCAGATTATGAGACTGACGCGCTACCTGCTGCGCTAACGAGGCAACTGCTGTGTGGCATTTGTTGCATGTGCAAGAACGATTCTTCAAAATTGAATTTTGTTTTCTTGTTTTTTTCTTTTTGCAATAGAAAGTTTTGCTCCCATCTTTCCCATATGGTCTAGCGGTTAGGATTCCTGGTTTTCACCCAGGCGGCCCGGGTTCGACTCCGGTATGGGAATGCTTGGTTTTTAAATTTGCACCGAAATCGAATGGATGCAGAGTTGAGGCATAAACATTGAGGTCACCCATTGCAGCTCAAATTTCTGACCGCTTATAGCTTTTCATTCCTTCCTTTTGCGCAAGATCCCATTTTTGCATCATACCTCAAATCATTCCCAGCCATGCCTTCTAACTACAAAATTTAAGCTAGTCAACAACCCCTCATCCCGTTTCACTAGAAAAGGACCCAGCGTGAGGATTAATCTGACTCAATTCAGATCCGATAACTGATGTTTGACCTGCAGTACTAATGTCTTGCTAGAAGAGGACCCCGTATGAGGGTCAGTCTCACTAGGTTCTGAAACCGATGTGGCACCTAATGAAGAAACTTGGAAGCAGTTTCCTCTGAATGTAAAATTCATTGCCTAAAGTAGAAAACTATTTTTTTTAGTGTTGCAACTGAAGGACTAGAGCAATTAACAAGTAGTCTAGTGCTCATGAGTCCTCTGTTTCCCATACAGTCCAGGTTTGACTTCTGGTATGGGAATAAGCCTTTTAACACTTGCACCTACACGGACAGGCCGACACCTTGGTGGCAGAGTTAAGCGGTATAGATTGAAGTTGCACATTGCAGCCACAAATGCTAAACATGATGACTTTTAGTGATTTCTTCCTTCCTTTGCAGAAGATCCCATTTTCAACATATCCCTCAAATCATTCCCAACTCTCCTATTAACTCCAAAAGTTAAAGCAGTGAAGCACCCTTCCTCCTGTTAATGCTTTTGGATCTTTTTATTTTTAAAGCAGAACACGTTGGTAGTGAAAGAGAAAGTATCATGGCTTTCAGGTCAAAGGGAACATAAAGATAGCTAGAAAAGTGCCCCGTGTGAGGCTCGAACTCACGACCTTCAGATTATGAGACTGACGCGCTACCTGCTGCGCTAACGAGGCAACTGCTGTGTGGCATTTGTTGCATGTGCAAGAACGATTCTTCAAAATTGAATTTTGTTTTCTTGTTTTTTTCTTTTGCAATAGAAAGTTTTGCTCCCATCTTTCCCATATGGTCTAGCGGTTAGGATTCCTGGTTTTCACCCAGGCGGCCCGGGTTCGACTCCCGGTATGGGAATGCTTGGTTTTTAAATTTGCACCGAAATCGAATGGATGCAGAGTTGAGGCATAAACATTGAGGTCACCCATTGCAGCTCAAATTTCTGACCGCTTATAGCTTTTCATTCCTTCCTTTTGCGCAAGATCCCATTTTTGCATCATACCTCAAATCATTCCCAGCCATGCCTTCTAACTACAAAATTTAAGCTAGTCAACAACCCCTCATCCCGTTTCACTAGAAAAGGACCCAGCGTGAGGATTAATCTGACTCAATTCAGATCCGATAACTGATGTTTGACCTGCAGTACTAATGTCTTGCTAGAAGAGGACCCCGTATGAGGGTCAGTCTCACTAGGTTCTGAAACCGATGTGGCACCTAATGAAGAAACTTGGAAGCAGTTTCCTCTGAATGTAAAATTCATTGCCTAAAGTAGAAAACTATTTTTTTAGTGTTGCAACTGAAGGACTAGAGCAATTAACAAGTAGTCTAGTGCTCATGAGTCCTCTGTTTCCCATACAGTCCAGGTTTGACTTCTGGTATGGGAATAAGCCTTTTAACACTTGCACCTACACGGACAGGCCGACACCTTGGTGGCAGAGTTAAGCGGTATAGATTGAAGTTGCACATTGCAGCCACAAATGCTAAACATGATGACTTTTAGTGATTTCTTCCTTCCTTTTGCAGAAGATCCCATTTTCAACATATCCCTCAAATCATTCCCAACTCTCCCTATTAACTCCAAAAGTTAAAGCAGTGAAGCACCCTTCCTCCTGTTAATGCTTTTGGATCTTTTTATTTTTTAAAGCAGAACACGTTGGTAGTGAAAGAGAAAGTATCATGGCTTTCAGGTCAAAAGGGGAACATAAAGCTAGCTATAAAAGTGCCCCGTGTGAGGCTCAAACTCACGACCTTCAGATTATGAGACTGACGCGCTACCTGCTGCGCTAACGAGGCAACTGCTGTGTGGCATTTGTTGCATGTGCAAGAACGATTCTTCAAAATAGAATTTTGTTTTCTTGTTTTTCTTCTTTTTGCAATAGAAAGTTTTGCTCCCATCTTTCCCATATGGTCTAGCGGTTAGGATTCCTGGTTTTCACCCAGGCGGCCAGGGTTCGACTCCCGGTATGGGAATGCTTGGTTTTTAAATTTGCACCGAAATCGAATGGATGCAGAGTTGAGGCATAAACATTGAGGTCACCCATTGCAGCTCAAATTTCTGACCGCTTATAGCTTTTCATTCCTTCCTTTTGCGCAAGATCCCATTTTTGCATCATACCTCAAATCATTCCCAGCCATGCCTTCTAACTACAAAATTTAAGCTAGTCAACAACCCCTCATCCCGTTTCACTAGAAAAGGACCCAGCGTGAGGATTAATCTGACTCAATTCAGATCCGATAACTGATGTTTGACCTGCAATACTAATGTCTTGCTAGAAGAGGACCCCGTATGAGAGTCAGTCTCACTAGGTTCTGAAACCGATGTGGCACCTACTGAAGAAACTTGGAAGCAGTTTCCTCTGAATGTAAAATTCATTGCCTAAAGTAGAAAACTATTTTTTTTTAGTGTGGCAACTGAAGGACTAGAGCAATTAACAAGTAGTCTAGTGCTCATGAGTCCTCTGTTTCCCATACAGTCCAGGTTTGACTTCTGGTATGGGAATAAGCCTTTTTAACACTTGCACCTACACGGACAGGCCGACACCTTGGTGGCAGAGTTAAGCGGTATAGATTGAAGTTGCACATTGCAGCCACAAATGCTAAACATGATGACTTTTAGTGATTTCTTCCTTTTGCAGAAGCTCCCATTTTCAACTTATCCCTCAAATCATTCCCAACTCTACCTATTAACTCCAAAAGTTAAAGCAGTGAAGCACCCTTCCTCCTGTTAATGCTTTTGGATCTTTTTATTTTTTAAAGCAGAACACGTTGGTAGTGAAAGAGAAAGTATCATGGCTTTCAGGTCAAAAGGGGAACATAAAGCTAGCTATAAAAGTGGCCCGTGTGAGGCTCGAACTCACGACCTTCAGATTATGAGACTGATGCGCTACCTGCTGCGCTAACGAGGCAACGGCTGTGTGGCATTTGATGCATGTGCAAGAACGATTCTTCAAAATTGAATTTTGTTTTCTTGTTTTTTTCTTTTTGCAATAGAAAGTTTTGCTCCCATCTTTCCCATATGGTCTAGCGGTTAGGATTCCTGGTTTTCACCCAGGCGGCCCGAGTTTGACTCCCGGTATGGGAATGCTTGGTTTTTAAATTTGCACCGAAATCGAATGGATGCAGAGTTGAGGCATAAACATTGAGGTCACCCATTGCAGCTCAAATTTCTGACCGCTTATAGCTTTTCATTCCTTCCTTTTGCGCAAGATCCCATTTTTGCATCATACCTCAAATCATTCCCAGCCATGCCTTCTAACTACAAAATTTAAGCTAGTCAACAACCCCTCATCCCGTTTCACTAGTAAAGGACCCAGCGTGAGGATTAATCTGACTCAATTCAGATCCGATAACTGATGTTTGACCTGCAGTACTAATGTCTTGCTAGAAGAGGACCCCGTATGAGGGTCAGTCTCACTAGGTTCTGAAACCGATGTGGCACCTAATGAAGAAACTTGGAAGCAGTTTCCTCTGAATGTAAAATTCATTGCCTAAAGTAGAAAACTATTTTTTTAGTGTTGCAACTGAAGGACTAGAGCAATTAACAAGTAGTCTAGTGCTCATGAGTCCTCTGTTTCCCATACAGTCCAGGTTTGACTTCTGGTATGGGAATAAGCCTTTTAACACTTGCACCTACACGGACAGGCCGACACCTTGGTGGCAGAGTTAAGCGGTATAGATTGAAGTTGCACATTGCAGCCACAAATGCTAAACATGATGACTTTTAGTGATTTCTTCCTTTTGCAGAAGATCCCATTTTCAACATATCCCTCAAATCATTCCCAACTCTCCCTATTAACTCCAAAAGTTAAAGCAGTGAAGCACCCTTCCTCCTGTTAATGCTTTTGGATCTTTTTATTTTTTAAAGCAGAACACGTTGGTAGTGAAAGAGAAAGTATCATGGCTTTCAGGTCAAAAGGGGAACATAAAGATAGCTAGAAAAGTGCCCCATGTGAGGCTCGAACTCACGATCTTCAGATTATGAAACTGACGCGCTACCTGCTGCGCTAACGAGGCAACTACTGTGTGGCATTTGTTGTATGTGCAAGATCGATTCTTCAAAATTGAATTTTGTTTTCTTGTTTTTTTTCTTTTTGCAATAGAAAGTAACAAGTAGTCTAGTGCTCATGAGTCCTCTGTTTCCCATACAGTCCAGGTTTGACTTCTGGTATGGGAATAAGCCTTTTTAACACTTGCACCTACACGGACAGGCCGACACCTTGGTGGCAGAGTTAAGCGGTATAGATTGAAGTTGCACATTGCAGCCACAAATGCTAAACATGATGACTTTTAGTGATTTCTTCCTTCCTTTTGCAGAAGATCCCATTTTCAACATATCCCTCAAATCATTCCCAACTCTCCCTATTAACTCCAAAAGTTAAAGCAGTGAAGCACCCTTCCTCCTGTTAATGCTTTTGGATATTTTTATTTTTTAAAGCAGAACACGTTGGTAGTGAAAGAGAAAGTATCATGGCTTTCAGGTCAAAAGGGGAACATAAAGCTAGCTAGAAAAGTGCCCGGTGTGAGGCTCGAACTCACAACCTTCAGATTATGAGACTGACGCGCTACTTGCTGCGCTAACGAGGCAACTGCTGTGTGGCATTTGTTGCATGTGCAAGAACGATTCTTCAAAATAGAATTTTGTTTTCTTGTTTTTTTTCTTTTTGCAATAGAAAGTTTTGCTCCCATCTTTCCCATATGGTCTAGCAGTTAGGATTCCTATTTTTCACCCAGGCGGCCCGGGTTCGACTCCCGGTATGGGAATGCTTGGTTTTTAAATTTGCACCGAAATCGAATGGATGCAGAGTTGAGGCATAAACATTGAGGTCACCCATTGCAGCTCAAATTTCTGACCGCTTATAGCTTTTCATTCCTTCCTTTTGCGCAAGATCCCATTTTTGCATCATACCTCAAATCATTCCCAGCCATGCCTTCTAACTACAAAATTTAAGCTAGTCAACAACCCCTCATCCCGTTTCACTAGAAAAGGACCCAGCGTGAGGATTAATCTGACTCAATTCAGATCCGATAACTGATGTTTGACCTGCAATACTAATGTCTTGCTAGAAGAGGACCCCGTATGAGGGTCAGTCTCACTAGGTTCTGAAACCGATGTGGCACCTAATGAAGAAACTTGGAAGCAGTTTCCTCTGAATGTAAAATTCATTGCCTAAAGTAGAAAACTATTTTTTTTTAGTGTTGCAACTGAAGGACTAGAGCAATTAACAAGTAGTCTAGTGCTCATGAGTCCTCTGTTTCCCATACAGTCCAGGTTTGACTTCTGTTATGGGAGTAAGCCTTTTAAACACTTGCACCTACACGGACAGGCCGACACCTTGGTGGCAGAGTTAAGCGGTATAGATTGAAGTTGCACATTGCAGCCACAAATGCTAAACATGATGACTTTTAGTGATTTCTTCCTTTTGCAGAAGATCCCATTTTCAACATATCCCTCAAATCATTCCCAACTCTCCCTATTAACTCCAAAAGTTAATGCAGTGAAGCACCCTTACTCCTGTTAATGCTTTTGGATCTTTTTATTTTTTAAAGCAGAACACGTTGGTAGTGAAAGAGAAAGTATCATGGCTTTCAGGTCAAAAGGGGAACATAAAGATAGCTAGAAAAGTGCCCCGTGTGAGGCTCGAACTCACGACCTTCAGATTATGAGACTGACGCGCTACCTGCGCTAACGAGGCAACTGCTGTGTGGCGTTTGTTGTATGTGCAAGAACGATTCTTCAAAATTGAATTTTGTTTTCTTGTTTTTTTTCTTTTTGCAATAGAAAGTTTTGCTCCCATCTTTCCCATATGGTCTAGCGGTTAGGATTCCTGGTTTTCACCCAGGCGGCCCAAGTTCGACTCCCGGTATGGGAATGCTCGGTTTTTAAATTTGCACCGAAATCGAATGGATGCAGAGTTGAGGCATAAACATTGAGGTCACCCATTGCAGCTCAAATTTCTGACCGCTTATAGCTTTTCATTCCTTCCTTTTGCGCAAGATCCCATTTTTGCATCATACCTCAAATCATTCCCAGCCATGCCTTCTAACTACAAAATTTAAGCTAGTCAACAACCCCTCATCCCGTTTCACTAGAAAAGGACCCAGCGTGAGGATTAATCTGACTCAATTCAGATCCGATAACTGATGTTTGACCTGCAGTACTAATGTTTTGCTAGAAGAGGACCCCGTATGAGGGTCAGTCTCACTAGGTTCTGAAACCGATGTGGCACCTAATGAAGAAACTTGGAAGCAGTTTCCTCTGAATGTAAAATTCATTGCCTAAAGTAGAAAACTATTTTTTTAGTGTTGCAACTGAAGGACTAGAGCAATTAACAAGTAGTCTAGTGCTCATGAGTCCTCTGTTTCCCATACAGTCCAGGTTTGACTTCTGGTATGGGAATAAGCCTTTTTAACACTTGCACCTACACGGACAGACCGACATCTTGGTGGCAGAGTTAAGCGGTATAGATTGAAGTTGCACATTGCAGCCACAAATGCTAAACATGATGACTTTTAGTGATTTCTTCCTTTTGCAGAAGATCCCATTTTCAACATATCCCTCAAATCATTCCCAACTCTCCCTATTAACTCCAAAAGTTAAAGCAGTGAAGCACCCTTCCTCCTGTTAATGCTTTTGGATCTTTTTATTTTTTAAAGCAGAACACGTTGGTAGTGAAAGAGAAAGTATCATGGCTTTCAGGTCAAAAGGGGAACATAAAGCTAGCTAGAAAAGTGCCCCGTGTGAGGCTCGAACTCACGACTTTAGATTATGAGACTGCCGCGCTACCTGCTGCGCTAACGAGGCAACTGCTGTGTGGCATTTGTTGCATGTGCAAAAACGATTCTTCAAAATTGAATTTTGTTTTCTTGTTTTTTTTCTTTTTGCAATAGAAAGTTTTGCTCCCATCTTTCCCATATGGTCTAGCGGTTAGGATTCCTGGTTTTCACCCAGGCGGCCCGGGTTCGACTCCCGGTATGGGAATGCTTGGTTTTTAAATTTGCACCGAAATCGAATGGATGCAGAGTTGAGGCATAAACATTGAGGTCACCCATTGCAGCTCAAATTTCTGACCGCTTATAGCTTTTCATTCCTTCCTTTTGCGCAAGATCCCATTTTTGCATCATACCTCAAATCATTCCCAGCCATGCCTTCTAACTACAAAATTTAAGCTAGTCAACAACCCCTCATCCCGCTTCACTAGAAAAGGACCCAGCGTGAGGATTAATCTGACTCAATTCAGATCCGATAACTGATGTTTGACCTGCAGTACTAATGTCTTGCTAGAAGAGGACCCCGTATGAGGGTCAGTCTCACTAGGTTCTGAAACCGATGTGGCACCTAATGAAGAAACTTGGAAGCAGTTTCCTCTGAATGTAAAATTCATTGCCTAAAGTAGAAAACTATTTTTTTTTAGTGTTGCAACTGAAGGACTAGCGCAATTAACAAGTAGTCTAGTGCTCATGAGTCCTCTGTTTCCCATACAGTCCAGGTTTGACTTCTGGTATGGGAATAAGCCTTTTTAACACTTGCACCTACACGGACAGGCCGACACCTTGGTGGCAGAGTTAAGCGGTATAGATTGAAATTGCACATTGCAGCCACTAATGCTAAACATGATGACTTTTAGTGATTTCTTCCTTTTGCAGAAGATCCCATTTTCAACATATCCCTCAAATCATTCCCAACTCTCCCTATTAACTCCAAAAGTTAAAGCAGTGAAGCACCCTTCCTCCTGTTAATGCTTTTGGATCTTTTTATTTTTTAAAGCAGAACACGTTGGTAGTGAAAGAGAAAGTATCATGGCTTTCAGGTCAAAAAGGGAACATAGAGCTACCTAGAAAAGTGCCCCGTGTGAGGCTCAAACTCACGACCTTCAGATTATGAGACTGACGCGCTACCTGCTGCGCTAACGAGGCAACTGCTGTGTGGCATTTGTTGCATGTGCAAGAACGATTCTTCAAAATTGAATTTTGTTTTCTTGTTTTTTTCTTTTTGCAATAGAAAGTTTTGCTCCCATCTTTCCCATATGGTCTAGCGGTTAGGATTCCTGGTTTTCACCCAGGCGGCCCGGGTTCGACTCCCGGTATGGGAATGCTTGGTTTTTAAATTTGCACCGAAATCGAATGGATGCAGAGTTGAGGCATAAACATTGAGGTCACCCATTGCAGCTCAAATTTCTGACCGCTTATAGCTTTTCATTCCTTCCTTTTGCGCAAGATCCCATTTTTGCATCATACCTCAAATCATTCCCAGCCATGCCTTCTAACTACAAAATTTAAGCTAGTCAACAACCCCTCATCCCGTTTCACTAGAAAAGGACCCAGCGTGAGGATTAATCTGACTCAATTCAGATCCGATAACTGATGTTTGACCTGCAGTACTAATGTCTTGCTAGAAGAGGACCCCTGTATGAGGGTCAGTCTCACTAGGTTCTGAAACCGATGTGGCACCTAATGAAGAAACTTGGAAGCAGTTTCCTCTGAATGTAAAATTCATTGCCTAAAGTAGAAAACTATTTTTTTTAGTGTTGCAACTGAAGGACTAGAGCAATTAACAAGTAGTCTAGTGCTCATGAGTCCTCTGTTTCCCATACAGTCCAGGTTTGACTTCTGGTATGGGAATAAGCCTTTTAACACTTGCACCTACACGGACAGGCCGACACCTTGGTGGCAGAGTTAAGCGGTATAGATTGAAGTTGCACATTGCAGCCACAAATGCTAAACATGATGACTTTTAGTGATTTCTTCCTTCTTGCAGAAGATCCCATTTTCAACATATCCTCAAATCATTCCCAACTCTCCCTATTAACTCCAAAAGTTAAAGCAGTGAAGCACCCTTCCTCCTGTTAATGCTTTTGGATCTTTTTATTTTTTAAAGCAGAACACGTTGGTAGTGAAAGAGAAAGTATCATGGCTTTCAGGTCAAAAGGGGAACATAAAGATAGCTAGAAAGTGCCCCGTGTGAGGCTCGAACTCACGACCTTCAGATTATGAGACTGACGCGCTACCTGCTGCGCTAACGAGGCAACTGCTGTGTGGCATTTGTTGTATGTGCAAGAACGATTCTTCAAAATTGAATTTTGTTTTCTTGTTTTTTTTCTTTTTGCAATAGAAAGTTTTGCTCCCATCTTTCCCATATGGTCTAGCGGTTAGGATTCCTGGTTTTCACCCAGGCGGCCCGGGTTCGACTCCCGGTATGGGAATGCTTGGTTTTTAAATTTGCACCGAAATCGAATGGATGCAGAGTTGAGGCATAAACATTGAGGTCACCCATTGCAGCTCAAATTTCTGACCGCTTATAGCTTTTCATTCCTTCCTTTTGCGCAAGATCCCATTTTTGCATCATACCTCAAATCATTCCCAGCCATGCCTTCTAACTACAAAATTTAAGCTAGTCAACAACCCCTCATCCCGTTTCACTAGAAAAGGACCCAGCGTGAGGATTAATCTGACTCAATTCAGATCCGATAACTGATGTTTGACCTGCAGTACTAATGTCTTGCTAGAAGAGGACCCCGTATGAGGGTCAGTCTCACTAGGTTCTGAAACCGATGTGGCACCTAATGAAGAAACTTGGAAGCAGTTTCCTCTGAATGTAAAATTCATTGCCTAAAGTAGAAAACTATTTTTTTTTAGTGTTGCAACTGAAGGACTAGAGCAATTAACAAGTAGTCTAGTGCTCATGAGTCCTCTGTTTCCCATACAGTCCAGGTTTGACTTCTGGTATGGGAATAAGCCTTTTAACACTTGCACCTACACGGACAGGCCGACACCTTGGTGGCAGAGTTAAGCGGTATAGATTGAAGTTGCACATTGCAGCCACAAATGCTAAACATGATGACTTTTAGTGATTTCCTTCCTTTTGCAGAAGATCCCATTTTCAACATATCCCTCAAATCATTCCCAACTCTCCCTATTAACTCCAAAAGTTAAAGCAGTGAAGCACCCTTCCTCCTGTTAATGCTTTTGGATCTTTTTATTTTTTAAAGCAGAACACGTTGGTAGTGAAAGAGAAAGTATCATTGGCTTTCTCAGGTCAAAAGGGGAACATAAAGCTAGCTAGAAAAGTGCCCCGTAGAGGCTCGAACTCACGACCTTCAGATTATGAGACTGACGCGCTACTGCTGCGCCAACGAGGCAACTGCTGTGTGGCATTTGTTGCATGTGCAAAAACGATTCTTCAAAATTGAATTTTGTTTTCTTTGTTTTTTTCTTTTGCAATAGAAAGTTTTGTCCCTATCTTTCCCATATGGTCTAGCGGTTAGGATTCCTGGTTTTCACTCCAGGCGTGCCCGGGTTCGACTCCCGGCATGGGAATGCTTAGGTTTTAAATTCTGAAATCGAAATCGGAATGGATGCAGAGTTGAGGCATAAACATTGAGGTCACCTATTGCAGCTCAAATTTCTGATCGCTTATAGCGCTTTTCATTCCTTCCTTTGCGCAAGAAGATCCCATTTTTGCATCATACC